>ML978221.1:0-195614 GCA_010015745.1 Setomelanomma holmii
GCAGGCAAACAGTCTCTATATACCTAAGTGGCCGGAAGCTCGCGGTAGCACAAGGAGTCCGATAGTCATCCGATGTAGCACACAGAGTCCAACCTTGTTTCGCATGGTAGCACAAACCCACCTAAGCCTCCGATACTGATCCGATACTCTCCCGTTGTACCTAGAAGCTGCAATGGAACGAGGTGCCGATGTGACCTCGTTACATGCACCGGCCGCCAATGCACCTCTCACTTCGGCATCATATGTACTCACCATCAATGGCTCACTCAACTTAGTTGTCTTAGCAACGGGTTCTCGCCGGACGTTGTTAGTACCTACGCATCATATTGCAGCCGCTCCGTGCTCGCCAAAGCACAATTATATCGGTGGATTAGAACAGTCACTGATCGCACTTGGCTTGTCAGCGCCGGCGACGCCCATGGACTACAGACTCTTTCGCCAGCATCTCTAGGCGATGGCTATGCGCCTGTTGATGTAGTAGATAAGGCACCGTCTTGCCTGACAGACTCGGCTTCTGTCTCATCCTCAGAATCATTCAAAGATATCATGGCTTCATGTGGCTTCGATGCCAGAACACAGCATACTGGAAACGCCGCTCGTCCCTGGGAGTTTAGCGAATCATTGCACTCTTTGATTGCTCTGGACTTCGAAACGGTCGGTTACGACGTCACTCAGCGCGACATCGCCGATGGCATTTACTTTGAGAGGCAATGCTTCTGCAATCTATATGATTCAGACCTGGAAACGGAGCATTGCACGGATTCGGGTTTGGGTTTGACAAGAAAGCGACTATGGTTGAATGCTACTTGCGGTTCGACTTCTCTCCCTGATAATTGGATGGATGGATTGAAAACCACGACGTCCGCTTACATCCTTCCTCAAGCATGGCGTTGGCCCGGATGTGTTAATTCCATGCCCAGACATGTGGTTGGGCTTACTGATCGATGCATGACCGATGCTTGCGAGCTTGACTCCAGCGGCTATTGCAACGTTAAGCGTGCAATAGACAGGGCTTGTTTCTGCCGCAAGATTAACTACGACACTTGCAAGCAAGCATGTCATATCTTCGAAGCCCGGATAGAGTATGTGAAGTGGCTCCATGATCTTTGTGGCAACGAAGAGGAATGGCACGGCTTACCGAAGCATTGGCGGCAGCAACTAGCTGTCCCCAATCGTCGCGAATTGTTACCGTGGAGATGGAGCATCAAACCCACTCAAACTTCGACCTCTACCTCCATCAGCGATTCGAAATACTCGATACCAAAGCAGATATGTGCTTCTACAGATTGGAAGCTTGGAAGCCTCATTCTCGTCAACATGGCTACTATTTTTGCTGGATGTCTTTGCCTTTGGCCAAGTGCCAAGTCCGCCGCACACCCTGTGCTGCATGATCCGCACTCGTCGCCTTGGCCGCTAAGAGGGCTTGCAATCGCTGTATTTCATCTCGGCGCAAACTGGCTTAATGCGGTCGTAGTCCAGTCAACACCTGGCTATGAAGATGTCTCGATCCTTCGAATGGTATTCCTCTGGTGCTCAATGCCTCGGCTTACTTGGGTGACGATGGTGCTGGCTCTAATTCAACCCTCCGGAGCCACATCTTTTCCTACGGTCGCCTCGCTATTGCTCGCGGAAATAGCGCTCCAAATCTTATCAGCATTCTATATGGTAACGGCCGTAAATTATGGTCGAGAGCATGGATTCTACAGCCTAGGGATGTCAAGACTAGAAAGAGCACCATCAGCACAGTTCTTGTACGCCGGGGCACTGATGTGGCTTGTTGTCATGATTGCGACACCATTCCTCCTCATTCAAGCTTTGCGTGTAAGAGATGTATCGAGACTTGATAGATTTGCTTCGCCAATGAGTCCACAGAGAACCGAAAACATGGAGGCAAACCTGACGGCGCTGTTCGACAAGCTTTGGGCAAGCTTGGAGGATAGGCTGACAGGTCATTGGATGGACAAGGGATCGGTTGGGGAGCAAACACCATTGCGGAGCAACGACACACCCGTTTATACAGTCTACGGCACGATGCCTGTGGAAAGCCCGAACCATTCAACAGCCAAAGCCGGAATCGTGAAATCGATCTTCATCGTGATTTCCAGTACGTTCCTTTTGTGGATTGCGCAGTGGTTCTCTTGGAGCGGATTTATTGGCCTTGCTACTGAAGAGTACGTACTCGTGTGTACATGCACTGGATGGAAACTGACCAATTGCGTTCAGATATGGTCCACCGAAACTCGAGCTCCTCACCATAATCTGGTTCGGCTTCTCTTTAGCTGCATCATTCTCACGGTACTTCCTTAAGGAGTAACCTAGAGACAGACGATGCCTCCTTCCAGTAAAGTGGCTGTTTCACAAGGGCATTTCTGGATGGAAGTAAGTACGTGTATCGCTACTTAAAACAACTTTCTTCACTTCTCCAACGCTGGGCTTCTCGGCAAGAGCACATCGTTCCAAGCCAGGGCAAAACGCGGACGCTACGCAAGAGTTAAGTACTTTGCCCTTCAGAAAGTACGGGGCTCGTGGTATCAAATTACTCGAGACTGTCTCGCGGGAGTTATCACATGGTTATAGCAAAGACAGGGCTCGCCGACATTGGTTGACAGCACTCTCAAGATCAATAGCAAAGCTCTCGTCGCTAGAAATAGATCATAGCATCGTATATTCGACGCTCTTTTGAAATCTAAGTGTCCCTTGAGGCATGATGATTGCAGCATTGAGCATAACGTGTTTTACAAGCGAGTGCGCATTATAAGTGAGTGCGCACCCCACCAACTTTCTGCAACGTGTAAACTCCTAACTACTATGGCACCCCCAACTCAAGCCCAGCCAGCTTCCTATGAGGCTGATATACACCTTGCTATCTCAGCTCTTCAGCAAGATCAACTTCAGAGTGAGGCAGTCGCTGCTCAGACGTTTAATGTCTCTCGAGATACACTCCACCGCCAACGCGCTGGCAAGCCTGCTCAACGGGATTGCCAGCCCAAATCAAAGAAGCTTACCCAGCTAGAAGAGGAGATGATTGTTAGCTATATACTTGACCTGGATCAACGTGGATTTGCTCCTACGTTCGACGCTGTACGTGATATGGCTGATAAGCTGCTGGCTGCACGCGGCGCACGTTGCGTTGGCATCCAGTCGCCGCGCAACTTTGTTAAGTGTACAGACAGTCTTACGACACGTTTCAATCGAGCGTACGATAGGCAGAGAGCTCTATGCGAGGATCTAGTACTAATCAGAGGCTGGTTTGAGCTTATAGAGCAGACAAAGGCCAAGTATGGCATCTGTGATGAGGACGTCTACAACTTCGACGAGGCTGGCTTCATGATAGGCAAGATTACAACTCAGCTTGTCACGAAAGGGTCAGAGAGAAGAGGCAGGCCAAAGGCTATCCAGCCAGGCAATCGTGAGTGGGTGATGTTGATCGCTGCAATCAACGCAGCTGGCTGGTCAATCCCACTGTTCCTCATCTTTGCTGGCCGCTATCATCTATCTGCCTGGTACAAGGAGACAGAGATCCCACGCGACTGGGCGATTGCAGTCAGCGACAATGGCTGGACAACCAACGAGCTAGGAGTTGACTGGCTAAAGCACTTTGATGCTCATACGAAGACTCGTGTTATAGGTGCACGTTGCCTGCTCATCCTTGACAGCCATGAGAGCCACCACTCTTTGAAAAATTCGAGAGCTCTGCAAGGAGAACAATATCTATACGCTCTGCTTGCCGCCTCACTCGTCACACCTGCTGCAGCCACCTGACGTTGGCTGTTTCTCGACATTGAAGCGCGCGTACAGCCGTGAGATTGAGGCTCTAATCCGCCACCACATCAACCACATCACCAAGCTCGAGTTTCTGCCAGCCTTTAAGGCAGCCTTTGATCAATCGTTTACGTCAGCAAATATCTGCTCAGCCTTTCGTGGCGCAGGCCTTGTGCCTCTCCAGCTAGACGTTGTTCTGTCGAAGCTTGACGTACGCCTACTCCTGCTGCTCTCGTAGAGGCTCTCTAGGAGGCTCGTACGCCGAGCAACGTACGTGAGCTTGAGGCTCAATCAACTCTGATACGTAATCGTGTGCAGCAGCACAAGAGCTCATCACCTGCCTCAATCATTGAAGCGATTAACCAGCTCAAGAAGGGGGCAGAGGTAATGATGCTCTCAGCTGAGCTGATGCGCGATCGGATCACCAGCCTTGAGAGAGCTAATGAGGCAGCTACAAAGCGTAGACAGCGTAAAAAGAAGCGGATACAGAGGCAGGGGACCTTAACAAAGGAAGAGGGAGAGGATAGACTCGCTCAAAAGAAGGCTGACCAGCAGATAGAGCGTGAACAGCGTCAAGGTGGAGAGCAATTAGGCCTTAGCCAACAGGCTCTGGCGCGCTGCAAGAGTTGCAGAGAGACTGGGCATAACTCACGTACGTGCAAAAAAGATACTTCAGATACTGCTTAGTATGTTGTATCAATATCTTTATATTATCTCTTAACGTGGTTGAGATGTACGCCTGTAGCGTTGCAGAAAGTTGGTGGGGTGCGCACTCGCTTGTAAAACAAGTTATCCATCCAGGTAATACCTGAGCTGAGCCAAAAATGTAATAATAGCCCTCTCGCAGTATCCAGCCAGCCCACTCAGACTCTTTACAATCGTTATATATGTTTCTTCCCTTCTGCCTATCAATCTATAAATCTACGATACAAGATGTGTTGATACGGCAAAGGTAAGGGTGAATCAAGTAACAGTCGTTGCAACGAGTTGATGTAGATGATTGATTGCTAGAAGCAGCAAGTTTGCACCTCCTAGAGGAAGTATACCTTGTGCACGGGCTACCTAGTTACCTAATCAAGTGCTTTCACTCTACGTATGGTAGTTTAATTCCTAACACTAGCTATCTTTCTTTTTGTTAGTGCGTTAGATCTATAGATCCCACGCTACATGAGTCCTGCCTGGGTATCCTATCTCATCCCATTTGTTGACGCCGTTGCGTTGCGGTAGCCGGGGCCATGATCAGGGGTGGACGTCGTCTCGTGGGGGTCGTGACCATCGTCAAGGGTTTGACTTGGGCTGTTGCTGCCTTGGTGTTTGGTCCGATCAACCCAGCCCTGAACTCGAAGTTCAATCTTGTTGGTGTTTATAAGCTGTTCTATCGCGGGGTTGGCGGTTCCTTTGTCATAGTGTCCGCCAGGTTGTTGCGCCTATTAATCCACCTAATATCCTTCAGCTTGCCCAGCTCATAGGCTTCTTGTAAGGCCATGATGTCAATCATGAGGCGCTTCTCCTTGGTGGTACTGAGCTTGACTAGGCATTCGTACAGGGACAGAGAGTCCGTACACACGACAATCAGGACGTGTGGGAGGGACAAGCGGTCCATGATGACGTTGAGGGTAGATCCGATGGCGATAGCAATGTCAACACCATGAGCCCTAGCGTAGATCTCGGAGGCAAGCACACTACGGGTGATCCTCTTGCACTTATGGGATGACCAATGGATGATGTTGCCGCAAATGGTGAAGCTGGTGTTGTCCGTGACCTCGTTGCCAAGGACAATCACATATCCCATCTGCAAGCTCATGTGCTTATTGTTAGCAAATGAGGCGTCGACCATTGCAAATAGTTTGAGGTCCGCCATCATCAGTTGTACATATGACAGCCCTCAGTCGACGTTCTGCTTTGCCACATAATGCGCTTGTTCAATCTGGATATTTCTTCCTTTGTTGGGTCTGTAGTTGTCTGAGCAGCAGCAGCAAGGTTGAAACTAGCCTCTAGTTAACAGATAGAAGCGATATAAGCTCCGCGGGCTCGCTGCTAGATGTAGGACTTCTGGTTTGTAGCTGCCTCAAGTTTCTTGCCTTGTCGTTTCTAGAGGAGGGAGATGGTGTCGTTGTCCATCGTGACAACGCAGCCGTTGAAGTCCATCTTGTTGTCCTTAGTGAGCACCTCTTTCTCCTTGGCGTTGGAGCGGAGTTCCTCCTCCTCCTTAGCAGAAAACTGAGCATCAGACAGGCCAAGAGTGTCGTCCGTCTGGATACCAACAATCCTGACGCCTGCTGCTGTTGGCCGGGAAATAAGGAGGCACGGATCATACGTAGACGTCTCCATCTGCAGCTTGTTGGTGTGGTGCTTGAAGTATGTTGACCACCAATACGCTCCAGCTTCTACAATACCGTACAGAGGTTTTATAACAACCATGATTGTCCCACTTAGGTACAATCCTCGGAGCTGGACAGGGAGGTCAGCAATGATGGTGCGCTGAAGGGCATCCTCTGACTGGGTGTACGCCTGGGTGATATCCCGCAGCCATAGCAGCATGCCCTGAGCGATGAGAGACGGAGCAAGGGCAATGATGAGACGCTGGCTCGCTCGCTGGATGGTCGGGCTCTGGGTAAGGATGAGAGCCTTGTCGCTGTCGTTGTAGCCTTGGATAACTAGACGTGATTTCTCATAGGGCTGGTCGGTCGTCTTGCCCTTCACCTCATTGACAATACGTGACTTGAAGATACGGATGCCGCCATGGATCTTAGGGTCGTATACTACGAACTTGAAGACACCACGGGCGATGAGCGCATCTATCTCAGTCTGAGTTGACTTCTTGAAGGGCTGTCCTAGTGTGGTGATCTTGCCAGCAGAGCGTAAGGCCTGTGCAAGAACAAGGTCATCCTGTTCTCGCTGTGTTAAATGTATCGCGTTAACTGTTTCTGCAGGTGTAGTCATTGCCTGTAGCAAGGATTTGGCTTGTTCTTTGATCCCTTGGGTCTACCGCGAACGCGCCAAGGAGGGGTTGTTCTGGGACAGAGTCGTCATCTCCGTCGTTAGGGCCGCCGTTGTGCTCCTTTTCATGCGGCTAGAAGAAAGGGGCCTCATCATCATAATGGTATGGTTGGACAATGGTGGTCCAGAAGGTTGCTGGCCTGCCGTTGATGTCGACGATTGCGGCGGTGCTGTCCGGGTTCAATCCAAGCAAGGTGTGTGTGCCAGTCCATTCTTTGTTCTTACGCCAGACCTTGACGTCGCTCTGGAGGGGCAGCAGGAGGACCTCAGTAATGTTGGGCCCATTACGGGTGGCCAACGCGTCCTGTACCTGCCTTGCTGCCTTAACCTTCCAGATTTCACTCATAGCCTTTTGTACAGCAGTAGATCAGGCTGCGATCGACAGTAATGGCGGGGACGTCTTAGAGAATTGTGGGTACGTCCCAAAGACTAGGAGGGTTGGTACGAGACCGTCAGGGCCGGCGGTGTCGTTGATAGCTTTAACAGCCATCTGGAGCCGGTGCTCTGGGGTGGTTGAGGTGCCTAGCTCACTGGTGATGATCTCAAAAGCTCGGCGGATTACCGCGTGGTACCGCTCAACTTTCCTGATAGAGTTGTGAGCTTCGACTGGTACCTCTTTGACTTCAATAGCTAGTGACGTAGCATTGTCGACAAAATCCTTGCTAATGAAGTTCCTGCCAGCATTGGTAGCGATAAGGTCAGGAGGTCCTACGTACATGTCAATCCACATACCCCAGAGGGTATCCCATGTGGTTGTAGCCTTCATGTCCGTCAAGAAACGCGCTGCTTGGAATGAGGTAGCGTCATCAACAACGTGGAGAACTGGTTTCTGGTTGATATACATGACATCAACAAACACTTAAGAGTTAAAATTGACATCGTCTTAGATAGTAAACTTAAAGCATCCAGGTGCCTTGCTATGCATCTGGCATTGGTGGCAGAGCCTGTTGATCTTCTTAATCACCTCCTTGTCAACGTCGTTATGTCCAACCTTCTCAAGTACCTTGTGCATTCGGTCTGCTGCTGGGTGACCAAAGCGTCGGTGGAGCTGGCGGAGCTCAGTTTTGGTAAGGTAGTGGACAACGGTTTGATAGTGATCTAGTAGTAACCATAGATGTCCCTATTTGCAAACAACTGGGTATTAGTTGTCGCGGTGGACAAGGACGTTGTTGATGTTGTTGAGGTAGATCTCGTGTTTGTCCATGTCAGCTAGGCAGAGGAGGAAGGGGGTGTTTGTGGGCATAACAGCAAACAGGATTGTGCCGAATAGGGTTTTGACTTTGACGTCTCCAATAGAGATACACTCTGGATTATCCCCAAATAGAATTCGGTGACATCCCGCAGTTGACTTGTCAACAACAAGAGGCTGAAGCTGTTGTAGTGCCATGACCTGAGTCTTGCCCGCTGTCGATACACCGGCTGCACCTGTGTCTGGCATGATACCTTGGAAGGTCTCCGCGCCATATTAGGCATCAAAGGTGAATAGGTGGGTTGCTTCCTAGGCTCCTTCATCCTAGTACGGATCGATCCCAGTGATTGCGTGGGCGGTAGCGGCGTTATTGAGCGCGGCAGTGACAACCTGGCCATTGACGGGTCCACAGGATGACGTGTTGAATTGAGACTGATAGGTTACAGCGTTGTAGAAGGTACTAAGGTCGTCATCGTCTTCGCCTTGACTGTCGCTATTGCCCTTGTTAATCCCCTTATATGACGCAAGGAAGACGTGATAGTTAGGGTCAACGTCTTTGTGGCTCTGAGCATAGGTCTGAAAGCGTCAGCGTGACTAGGCTCGCTCCTCAGCAGAGTGGCGGGTTGACCAACAGCCTGTCTTCCCACACACAAAGCACTTCTCGTCCTGCTGTGGGTAGTTGCCACGGCCTTGACGATTGTAACTGCCGCCCTGTCGGTCGTTGTTAAGGCGGTTGCGACAAGGGTAGGAGTCACGTCCTCTATTATGGTGGTCGTACCGTGCATTACGGTTGTAGCGTCGGTCGGTATAGAAAGTGTGGTCCCCATCTGGGGACGGTGGGGGATTGGGATAGGTATTGCTGAGTGGGATGGCATCGCGACCAGATACCGACTGCGCTTCGGAGCTCTGAGGCTACTGCTTCGAAAGTTGCTGCTGGTCTCACGAGAACTTGGGAGCATGCTGGTACCCCTTGGCATGTGGATACCAGCTGCCCTGCCAGGTTCGTCTTGTTTGTGGCACCGTAGTTCTGGGAAAGGCTGAGATACGTTTGCTGGAGGCGTTCAATAGTTATCTCAAGGCACTAGGGGAGAGACTTGTCTAGGTTGTCAGTGATGATATTCCGCAGCATGATGGATCTCCCCTCATTGAGGAAGTGCTGGTGGTTCTTGGCGGTGTGGAAGTATGCCCGGGTTCTGTCACAGAGCTCAAGAAAGGTAAGTCCTTCGCCAGCGAGGTGCTGGTAGTAGTACGTCTGCGCCTTGCCCCACAACATAGTGCCAAAGGCAGCAGAGTACTGCTCTGTAGTGACTCCGGCTTTTGTGCAAAGATCATTGAAGATACTAAGCTTGAGGTTAAAGACGTCATAGAAATCCCTGGTGAACCGAAGCTCGTCGTTGTACAACTTGCTAAGGTTGGTGAGAGCATGTGCGCCAGACGGCGGTGAAGGTGCAGATGGAGGTGAGGCTGCTCGTGAGCCTGTTGTGCATATTGCTCTTGTTGTTGCCATTTGTCGGCACTTGAAGTTTGGGTCAATCATGGCGAGGTTGAGCTCTTTCTCTGGCCATAGGGGGCAGGTGTCAAGTGAGAGCATGGAGTAGAGCTGTTCAGTTATGGTGTCTTAGGCGTTGAGAGGGAGGTAGACACCGCGTGACCTGAAGAATTCCTTCATTGCTTTGCGGATCTTCCCATCAGAGGCACTGAAGAGCTCCTTTGAGCAGTCCCTGAACTGCTCCTTAAACTCCATGAGGAGGAAATCGTCAAACTGTCCATTGTCCTCAATCATCATCATCCAGTCAAGGGTGGCGGTGTTGAGGTGTTGAATGTCGATATCAACGTCAACGAGGCTGTATGGTTGGTCGGCATGGTCAAGGCTGTATAGTTTGTCAAACCATTGCCGGTTCTGTACTTCCTTGTAGGTCGTCATGTTGTCGGGTGGGTACAGGCAGTTGCACGCCTGTGGTTGGTGTGAGTGCGTGGTTGACGCAGACCCTTGTCAGTGCCAGTCCTGGGTAGGGCTGGTGTGAGGTCAGGAATCCTTCAGATTTGTCGTGCAGTCACTGATCCTTGTGAGAATAGTACTGCCGGGCATATCTGTACTTCGCGCTCGGTCAGTAATACCTAGGCCTGGGTAGGAGAGGTAACACTGATTGAGCCGTTTCTTTACCAGAGGCTAAGCCTGGGTAGGACGCCTCTCTGCACGCAGTATATCTTGCCGATCTGTGGTTTTATCAACCACTGATTAGTGTTGATACGGCAAAGGTAAGGTTGAATCAAGTAACAGTCGTTGCAACGAGTTGAGGTAGATGATTAATTGCTAGAAGCAGCAAGGTTGCACCTCCTAGAGGAAGTATACCTTGTGCACGGGCTACCTAGTTACCTAATTAAGTGCTTTCACTCTACGTACGGTAGTTTAATTCCTAACAAGATGCTCATGGACAGAATAGCCCTCTCAAACCTGCTCGTGTCATTTACGCAGCCCTGTGCGCGAATTGAACAATTACATTACTAATTGCAACCACATACTTTCGATGGAGTGAATTTGGTTCATGTCACAAAATATGATTGCCTTTCGTTAAGCATTCGTGGAATCCCTCTTGGTGGTGTCCTGCATTGCGATCAGAATCGTACCTCCAGTTGTGTGACATCATTCAGCATCTCTCGAAGCCGCAGTGAGACCAAATTCGCGATTCGCTGCGCTCTAGTAGCAGTACTCAGTGTTGGTAAGGCTAATTTTGCTCACGAGTCGCAAGACAGTCAATGATGGACACCTGGCCTTGTGCCGCGGGTGTACTGTGTTGGATATGATCTCACAATAAGATCCCTTTTTCTGGCAAAGTGTTCGTCGTGTGTATAGCAGCGTGCTGTGGGGAGCAACATGCACAGCTTGACAACAAGTAGGACACGTAGCATTGTTACAGCTGTTAGTGGTGATGATCCAAGAGCTTAGATTCGGCAGAAAAAGGTGAAAAACTAGGAAATGCATGCGAAAGAGCTGCAGTTGTAGGTGAGTGGTGGTGGGTTGATCGTACGGGTAACGACATGGGTTCTTTAGCAAACGAAGGAGCGGGATGAAGATATTAGATTACTGTCCTAAATCCTATCTAGCGGTCGATCTGTGAACCAAACAACGACATCTCTGGAACGAGAATCTACGAAGAGTTGCTGTTATCAGCACATGAGAACGCCGAATCAATGAGCCCATTCCGATAGGCATCCAAAATCTGCACAATGACACCGTACGTCCCACCGATAGTCAAGAAGATCGAGATCAAGATGAGCACAACATGGAGCATGTATAGTGTCTTCTGCCACAGCGTCCCCTTCCAGTAGTCGGCGTGGTCGTAGATCCAGAGCCAGCCCGGCAGTCCCAGTGCGAGGGGTGCAAAAGCAACACTTCCAGCAAGAGACAGGAGGTAATTGAAGATAGGCACTCCGGATGCGATCAAAAAGCTAACGACGGAAATGCTGGCGACGCATCCTAACCATGTGCCCCAATGCACGGCCGAGTTGGACTGAAGATGTCTCGAGTTCCGTAGAATGCGGACGAAAATGTACTTGGCGCTGACATGAACGTAGAGTGCACCGCTAACACAAAGTCCGATGAGGCCGATGCCGTACGCGATCTTCTTGACGGTTGGACCAGCGCTGCCGAGCGAGGGTGAGGCGACCCACATCCCACACCATTTGTAAACGACCAAGCTGAAGGATAGATAGGCTGCGGTGACAATGCCCATACACCAACTGACGGCTTTGCTGTATTCTTTTGGATGTCTCATTTCAGACATAACGGGCAAGAAGGCCGAAGTACCTGCACCAGAGCAGAAGATGGTGGAAGCCGCTGTGATGCCAGCGGCGAAGGTCGGGTGGCCGATGACATGGTAGCCGAATTCGTAAGGTCCAGATTGTGGAGCAGCGGCGGGACGATCACGTGTAGTCACTCCGACTCTGATGTTTGTTAGCTCCGAGCCTCAATGTTGTGTCGACCCTATTCACTTACACGACAACGAAGACGGCAATGAAGACAGATGCAAAGCCAGCCCAAGTCACCCAAGAGAGCTTCTCGAATTTGCGTATGCTCGCACACAGGGCGATCATGATCGCGGCGATGATGGAAAAGTAGTTGGTGCAGAGCGAGTGGTTGGACAAAGCGTTCAGTGCTGTGGAAACACCAACCATACCAGATGCCGCAACGATGACGAAGGCGACGAGGAACAAGATGCCTGTGATCTCTTTGACGACTTTTCCGCCGACAAGCAGTCCCATATCGGCGATACTGTGACAGCCAGGATGATTGTTTCTGAACTGTCCCTGGACAAGCGCGCACCATGTGTTGAGGAACTGCCATCCTAGGACATTGATCGCTCCAGGGAAGGCACCAAGCGTATACATTGCAGACGGGATGGTCAAGACTCCGGTTGCAAAGATGACTACAAGTTGATAGTTAGAGATGGCGATCCAATAGATATAGGGGCGACACTTACGCTTCAAGAAAATGACCGACGTGTGTACCCATGATACCGTTCTGAAGTCTTCGATACCCTCCCCTTTCTTGAAGATCTCGCCATCATTCTCAGGGTTGACCTTGCCGACGTTGATACTGTCCGTGCTACTGAGAGCAGGCTCAATCGTGTCTTGATGTTTTTCGTCCAACATTGCGACAGTGCGGGCAGGTTCAATGAGCTAGAAGAATTGTTGAAGCGTTGAAGGATGATGTCGATCAATCGTTCGCGGCCGCGACGTTATATATGTATCTTCATTCGCGATGTCCAGTATGCATCCATGTTCTCGGAAGATAAGGTTCGTGATTTTGGCACCAAGCTGCTATCTGGGAATCTGGGGAGTGTGGAGTTCTATCCATAGCCCCATTGTTTTGGAGGCTCGCCACTATCTAGTGTCGAGATAGGACGTTATGACGCCGCTCCAAAGTCTAAGCGACTCATTGACAGGGGCAACTCCAACGATACCTAGTTATTGCGCACAGACCGCTTGAACTCCAAATCGAGTTTGCTTGGCATTGATAACTAGCATTCAGAGTCGTGAAATGTTGATATCTTCGGCATTCAATGTGCATGTTGGAGGTAGTATCCGTCGAATTCTTATCTCTCAATCCACCTAGTCAGTTCCACTACAAAGCCTTGCATTTTCCGATTAAGAAAGAGTCTTCGTGTACTTTTCTACGCTCAAGCCCAAATCAACGACGAATTGCCATTGCGTGTTTCCACGGAAGAATCGGCACCAGATGTTGAGGACGGCAAGTCCGAGCTCAAATGGCTGTTCCGGGTAATTCAGAGCCTCTCCCACATGCACCTCATCAAAGTCTGTTACTGAGTATGCTTCTTTGATGATGCATCTGACCCAGTGCAGTATGCGATGCTCCGAGCGTAATATGGAGGTTTCGCGGAATGGTCTGGGAAGAGCACAGAGCCATTTTGCGAGGAAGATAGCGCACTCGAAACTTGAGACTGCATGCTGCACGCTCCAGAAAAAAGCCTGGCTACGCGCAACACGGTCGATGCCGAGGCGAACAGGTATACTAAGTGCATGGGTAGAGTACAGCAGTGCGGACAAAATGTTGTCGTTGTGTTCTATGGCAGGTAGCTGTGCTAGACTTGCCGCAATGATGTCGGGGTTACGGGACTCGAGATGACGGTGCGGTCCTACATTGAGGGACAGTCGTATATAAGCCACAACAAGAAGAGCACTACTTGTGAAAGGAATAGGGCCGCTTTCATTGTTCGGATCAAGTATGCTTTCGGGCGTTTGTTGCCATAGCGAAGTCCACGAACGGAGGGCGCGAGCGATGATCTCAAGCTCGTCCGGCGAGATTGTGGCGCACGGTGTTGTGGAAAAAGATAGCTCGCGCAGCACATGGATGCGCTGGAGTAGGGCGTGAAGGAGAATGTAATTTCCAATTGGGCTGGGAATTGGATGGACCGATTCGTCGCCAGTGGAGCCCTGAAGTAAAGTTGCTAGTGCTTGCTGGAACAGCATATGATCTTCTTTGCCGTCGCGATGAAGCGCATTCCACTGGGCGGCGCTGGACGCTTGCCACTGTGGTGTGCAGGATGGTAACCGCAAGTGAAGTTCACTGCTCCAAAGCACAGGGTGAATGTTGTAAGCAATGCTGTGCACATTGATGTAGCAAAATGCGACGAACTTCGTCCGCCTCGCAGATTCGCGCTGCACCCACTGGTCCCAAACCGCCGATCTCGATGTCGAGCCGTCGGTACTGGGTTCTTCTTCTCTGAGTCCAATATCGCGAAGGACTTGCACAAGAAGACCTCGTAAAGCAAACGCCTGATGTAATAGGTCTGGTCGTTCCCATGTAGCAAAACCGACAAGAATTAAGAGTGTTTTGGCTAGGTCAAGAGGTGACCAAGGACCCAACCGCCGCATTGAAGGTGAGATCTCCGTGGAATTGAGGGCGCTGGGAGGCACATATGCCAACGTCTGTGCACTAAAATGCGATTGCTCCTGTCGCAAGCGGTCAAAGACAATCGACTTTGCAACACGGAAGAGACGCTCCGAGTTCCGTCGCTCGAAGCAGTACTGCGCGCCTGTTGCACACATAGCTAGGGTAAGTTCCAGAGGAGAGCATGATGGCTTGTATGTGGGTGCATGTATGAAGGGAAAGTGGGAGTGAAAGCCGCCAAAGAAAGCCGTGATGTATCGGGTCAAGGTATGTCGCGATGGTATCTCGAAGTCCACGATTGGATGGACAAGACTTTCTAGCAGCGATACTAAGAAGTTGCGATGGTCTTCCGTAACAATGTATATTCCATTTCTTGCTCTTCTGTCTCGCGATTCTGTGAATTTGATTAGCCGCACCTCTATCACTGATACAGCCGGTCATTCCAGGCTTACCGTCTCCGACTTGCGACCTAAGATGTACTTGATCATCGGCTGGCGCTGATGGTAGCCATGTACTAAAAGGTGTTCCAATGTCTTCAGAGTCAGGCGAATGACGCCGTTCTGGCTCCTGGGAGCATCGCCGAGACATCTGAGCTTGTTCGCCGATGCGCATCCAATCAAAGTCATACTCAGGCGTCCACTGTGCTGATAGTCCTACACCATCAATGAAGTTGACGAAGTCACGAAAGTCCTCAAAGCCTTCGTCATGATAAGGCTGTGGCTGCAAGTCAAGATTTGTTTGCGCATCTTGAAAAGTCGCAGTATGGGCGTGCACATCAAGGTGATTTTGGTGAACTTCAGTAGCGCCTTGTACATTCACATCCGCTGGAGCAGCAACAAGAAAGTTTATTGACGTATTGCCGTTCATGTGCGACACGTCTGGTCGCTGGATAGTCGTGGTGGTCGCTACCTCGGACGAAGACGTTGACGATCCAGCGATATTGGGATTGCCTGCATGTTGCGTGATGCGCCAATGCCTAGTCAAAAGATCGCGACGTGTGAAAGCCGCGCCGCAACGACATGAGTAAGGCTTTTCTCTGGTATCTAAATAATCAGCAACCTATCCGTCATGAGTGGGCCAGCCAGTTGCAATCTACGTACGGGTTCGGATGTGACGACTCAGGTGTTCCGCGCGTTTGAAACTCTTGGAGCAATGGCTACAAGTGTGAGGGAGAGTGTGCATCTGGAGTGCTTCATGCCGAGCACGGTGTTTGGAGGTGTGGAGGCAGCATTGGAGTTAAGTGGGTTTTACTCCTTGTCGAAGCCAAGTTTTAGCTTCGGTCATTCGGCCAATCAGACATGTGGGGCTGATAGCGCTCAACCCGTCGGGCGATTACTCCAAACATCTCCATCAGCATCGATAACGGTCGGGTACGGTTTGCCGAACGTGCACCAAGCGAATAGGCGTCATGCTTCATGGACCAGGAGCTTTTACTATTGCTGGCATGCGAAGCCAGAGTTGAGCAGCACATCATTAACTGAAGCATCGAGATGGCGTCATTCGCTGGTCGATTCCCTGGTGTAGCACTCATCACTGGTGCTGGAGGAAACGGTACGTCGCCAGCTCAAATCTATCACGACCATAAGAGACTTATGTGATATAGGCATAGGTGCTGCTGTTGCGAAACGCTTCGCCCTCGCCGGATGCACAAAGATCGCCATCACCGACATCAACCCGAGAACCCTTGACCAGACCAAAGATGCCCTAATAAGCATCAACTCTTCACTTGGAGTACATGCAGAGGCAGGCGACATCGCAGACGAGAAGTTCGTCGATTCGTTCATAGATGGAACATTCACCAAATTTTCCCGGCTCGACTATGCTGTCAACTGCGCCGGCATTCTCGGCGGAAACATGATCAAAGCAGTGGACATGACCACTGAAGCCTTTGATCGGCTCAACGACATCAACTACAAGGGCTCATGGCTTAGTTGCCGTGCGCAGTTGAGGAACATGTTGAAACAAGAGCCGCTCGAAGGCCATCCAAAGCAACGAGGTTCGATCGTCAATATTGCAAGTCAACTTGGGCTTGTAGCGAGACCTGGTGCGGGTAAGTCCATTCTTACGTTCCTTTTGCACACTCCACATGCTGAACATCTTGATAGCTGCATATTGCGCGTCGAAAGCCGCTATTGTCAACATGACTCGAGCAAACGCAATCGATTACTCTGATGATAGCATACGAGTCAATTGTGTTTGTCCCGGTGTGATTGAGACGCCTATGACGACGTCTTTGCCAGCGATGGCGGAGGCGCTCAAGCCTGCGATCAACATCGCGCCGATGAAAAGGATGGGAACACCTGAGGAGATTGCTGATGCTGTGCTATTCTTGTGTTCCGCTCAAGCATCCTTTGTTCAGGGACATGCGTTGGTTGTTGATGGAGGTTATACGATCAATTGAACATTCGGGCCAAAGTTGGTTCACACTCGATGGATGTATAACAATTATGCTAAGTTTTAATGCTTCACACACGCGTTCTTGAAGAATTTGACTCAAAGCTTCAACGAAGCCTTCTGCTCTCGCGTGCTTGCACTACCAATCTCCTTCCAATCATTCGCCGACTCCCAAGCAAGACCCGCATTTAGAATCTGCTGTTCCTGCCACAAGCCTCCAACTATCTGCAAACCAACCGGTAGCCTAACATCCGCATCCGCGCTTGAAGGCGCAAACCCAACCGGTAAAGACATCGCAGGATGACCAGTAACATTAAATATCGCCGTGTTGATAGTAATCCCCATGCTTGGCTTCAACGCTTCAATTGGAGGATCTCCGCGTTCCCAATCAACATTCGGAGGAGCCACGAACGGTGTCGTAGGCATGATGATCAAGTCATATTCCTTGAACAGTTTCTCGTACGCGTCTCGTAGTTGCTGTGCTAAATTCATGGTTTTCGCGTATAGACCAGGGTAATTCTGCATGAGCGACAGGCCATTGATCATGGTGTTCTTCGTGGAAGGGAACAATTTCTTGAAGCTCTCGTTCGTCCACGGTTGACGTGTTGCTTCGTAGGCTGTCGAGAAGAGGCCTCTTCTTCCGTGCGCGAAGCCCATCATGCCTAGTGTACCTGCGATCCTTTGCTGAATTGTCCAGACGGCTGGTCCTTCCAGATGCAAGGGTAATGATACCTCATTGACGGTGGCGCCGAGCCTCTCGAATGAAAGTGCAGCGCTCAAGACCGTCGCTCTAACGTGCTCATTGACCAGTCGATGCTCGAAACCTTCCTTCAGGAGACCAATTCTCAAACCTTTGACGCAGCCAGAAAGGCCCGGCGTGTATTGCGTTGAGCTATGCAGCGGCGCTCCAAGTGTCCGGTCGTCATAGTCGTCCCTTCCGCTGATCGCGTCTAGACATAAAGCGACATCTCTTACTGATCTGGCGAGAGGTCCTGCATGGTCGTTGATAGCATCTCCGCTCGAAATACCAGTGTACGGTACCAAGCCATGAGTGGGTTTTAATCCGACGCCTAACAAATGAACGTCAGTCGCAAAGATGAATGCGCATATTCTCTCATTACTTACAGCCGCAGAAAGATGATGGTACGCGTATGCTGCCTCCTTGATCGGCACCTATCGCGATGTCTACGAGTCCACCACCAACCACCGCTGCACCTCCGGAGGTACTGCCACCAGCTGAGTATCCTAGCACGTACGGATTGTGCACTGTACCTTGTGCGCTCTGCCAATCTTATCAGTTGCACATACGGAGTTAATTACGGTGTTATATTCTTACAGTGAATGATGAGGTTGAGTTGCAAAAGTTCTCACATATGGTCGTTCCAACAACATCGGCGCCAGCATCTAGCGCACGCCTCACTACAGTAGCGTCTGCCTCGGGAGTCCAAGGAGGAATGGCATCAGTTCCAAAGAATTGCGGAACACCTGCGACAGCGATGTTGTCTTTCAAACACACAGTCTTGCCCCGCAGTAGTTCTCCTGCTGGACTCCCCGCAATATGGAATTTGTGCGCCCAAGCATTTCCATAATCCTGTTCACTTCGAGACGGACGACGTACTTGCCTCCGAGGGTACATTTGAGTGTCGATAGGTGCAACATAGTCCGGAAGCTGGAGAATATGTTCTGCAACATCATGCACCGCGGCGAGGAGTTGACGGTAGTCTGATGAGTCTTTTGTTGATATGCCGTCGGAGATTCCAATGTTTGTCAAGAGCAACTCTGCATCACCGGCAGCAACGAGGTCCTCGCTTCATGGTTATTAGCATGCATTCTGGTGGAGCTAAAGTGAATCAAGTTGAGGACTGACCTAATAGGCGAGTCGAAGAAAACAGACATGATGAGTTGATGACTTGGAAGAAACGATGAAATCGAACGATGTATTGCGATGAGAATGAGAACGAAATGGTAATACTCGAGCATCAAAATGCTCATGTCATATTGTTACGTATGGCGTGACCAATCGCGCGTGCTTAGGTAGCCGGGTGCGGGTCGGCCTTTCGCAGTCGGGCCGAAGTGGATACAACTCCAAATGACCCCAACCTGCTATTCGCCTCAATCGAGGCCAAGTCAAGCGGAAGCTCACGCGACAAGACTTCAGCCTTTCATTCGGCAATCTTGATGACTAGCCTTCCTTTCATTGAAGCGTGCTGATACCGCTCGACCAAGCTCGGTATCTGGTCGAAATCGAGAACAGTCAGGTGAGATGCGATCTTGTGCTTGGCCACAACTTCGAACATAGTCTTGACCTCGTCCGCGCTGGCGACATAGCTGCCCTTGATGGTCAGCTCGCGGAATACCATGGCCTCGGAATCGAACTGCCACTTGTCTTTCGGCAATCCGAGTGGTACCATGACACCTTTGTTACCCAGCTGCTGAAGGCTCCACGCATTCGCTTGTATCGAGTCGGTACAGACTACGATGCCAGCGAGGCCTTCGTCTTGGCTAAATGTAAGTAGCTTCTCGTCGGCATCATCTGCAGCTGAGTCCACGACAAGGTCTGGCTTCAAGTGTTCAGGTACCTCGAGCGCCAATTGGCGACCCTCTGGCCGATTGTCGATGGCGACAGTCTTGTATCCCAGGGATTTTGCGAATTGGACCGCAAGATGGCCGACGCCTCCGATGCCTACGATAGCTACTGTCTCGTTTGGTCCGACTTCAGGACTCAACTTCCGTAATGCACCCCAAGCTGTCGCCTGTTCATATGCAATTAGCGAAAAGCTGCATACAATACAAGAATATGCAATATAGTAAACTTACACCAGCACACATCAAAGGTGCACCCTGCTCGTATGAGACAGCATCAGGCAGCTGTATGGTCGCGTTCGGATCAGCCAACATATACTGCGCAAACGCACCGTCATGCTTGAACCCAGCCATCTCTCTGGTCTGGCAGAAACGCGGATCGGGTCGAGCCGACTTTCGTCTATGTTGTCGACATCCTGCACAGCTTCCACATGCGTTCTTGAAGTTCAACACACCCACTCGATCGCCGATTCTCCATGTCCCTTTGACATGCGAGCCGACTTGCACGATTCTACCAGCTGGCTCATGCGACGGGATCATGGGCAGGTTTGTTGCGAATTGGCCTTGCAGGACTTGAAAGTCTGAATGACAGAAACCTGCCGCGTGAACCTGAATGAGAAGGTCATTGTCCCCGCATTGAGGAACTGGACGCTCGCATAGCTGATATGGTTCATCGAACTGCACTGCGTCAACCAATGCTCTCTTGTCTTGTTTGAGTGACGTCGTTGCATCTTACCTCTACAATATGTGCTGCTCGCATCGTGCCAGACATCATGAAACAATCCGCCGTCCTTCAGGATGCTGAATCTCAGTGGCCATCTTCATCATACTACATTCCTCGATACCACATCGCCTATCATGTCGCCGAGCTCGGGAGGAGCTCTGAAGTTGGAGTTGTTGGAGCTCATGATAAGATAGTACTAGCGCCAACGCCGAAGGCGCTATCGAGTGGGGCAACCACCAACCCCTGGACCACTCCGCACCATCTCAAGTAATCCGATGACAAGCACCAACAAATTGCCTTCGGCTTCCTCGACAACTTGTCTTTGGCTTCATGATGACCCCAAATTCGATGGGTTGGTGTGCATATCATAAGTATGGTGGTGGGAACCTTTTCCCCCGCCCTGGCACACTAATAATTACTTCCTCTTGATAACTTTGGGCGTTGGATACAATCAAACTGAGATTATCGGGCCTCAGTTCCACCCAGGCAATAAATTTACACACAACTTTTACTCGTATCCCAATTCCGAACACCACAATGCCCAAACGCGTCCTCATCTCCTACGGTATCGACGTCGACGCCGTCTCCGGCTGGCTCGGTTCCTATGGCGGCGAAGACAGCACCAGCGACATCAGCCGGGGCCTGTTCGCGGGCACAATTGGTACTCAGCGGCTGCTGAAGCTCTTCGCCAAATACGACATCAAAACAACCTGGTTCATCCCGGGACACAGTCTCGAAACCTTCCCCAAGGACATGGCTGCCGTCAGGGATGCTGGACATGAAATTGGCTTGCATGGATATAGCCATGAGAATCCTGTGGATATGACTATTGAGCAGCAGAAAGATGTCCTGGATAGAACGTATAGGATGTTGAGTGAGTTTTGTGGGAAGCCGCCGAGGGGGAGTGTAGCGCCGTGGTGAGTACTTTGCAATTTCGACTCTTGGGATGGATGGGGTGCTCATTCGGTGTTATAGGTGGGAAACGAGCCAAGAAGGCGCGGAGTTGTTGCTGTCGTATGGAATCGAGTATGATCATAGTATGAGCCATCACGACTGCCAGCCATATTATCTGCGTACGGGTGATAGCTGGACGAAGATTGATTATAAGAAGACGGCGGAGGAATGGATGAAGCCGCTTGTTGCAGGCCAGGATACGGGGTTGGTGGAGATTCCGGCGAATTGGTATCTAGACGTGAGTGATGTGAGTTTTGATTCTTGGGATGGTGACTAACGGCAAAAGGACTTGCCGCCACATATGTTCATCAAAGCGTCGCCGAACAGCCATGGCTTTGTAAACGCGAGGGTTACGGAAGACCTGTGGAGAGATCACTTCGACTACTTCTATCGCGAATACGACGAGTTTATCTTCGTAAGTAGATCGCCAAGACTCTTCTAGCAAAGTCGAGACATGACTAACAATTGTCAGCCAATCACAATACACCCAGATGTATCCGGACGACCGCATTTATTGCTGATGCATGAGAGGTACGTCTCGTATCCTAGACAAACGCTCCAGAGCGCACTAACAGTATGATAGATTGATCGAGCACTTTAAGAAGCACGTGGGCGTCGAGTTTGTTACGATGGAGCAGATGGCAGATGAGTTCAAGAAGAAGAACGTTCCGCCAAAGGGAGCGCTAATGCCGGCCGAGCCGGGGTTGAAGTTGAAGCAATAAGCGTTACGCACACTCTAGCAATAAAGTAACTTCCAATGATTGTACTAAGAGCTTGTTCAGCACCACTAAAGACACGATAGGGAACAGATGAGGTTATGATTCGTGTCGTGATTGTGGTCAGTTAATGAGCCGCGTGTGTAGCTCACGCAGACCACGAATATTTCCGAACCAACAAGGGTATATAACGCCATCCAATGCTTCCAGCCCGACGCCTTACTGTACATTACTCCATAGTCCCACTGACCATGCCTCTAAAGCCCATTCTCCTGTCACGGATAATGCGCCTTCACAAACTCGCGATCCATTGTACTAATCCGGCTCGGTTCAAGCACCAACTCAGTATTATTGTCGTCAGGTTCGGTACCAGGCGGTGGACGCTTGCCCGGGCCCCGATTCTTCCAATACACCAGCGGGACATCCTTGACCCCGCCGTTGACCTCGCTCCACGCCCAGCTTGGGTAGACCATGATGCTTGCGTGATCGTACTGCCCGCTCTTATAGTGTACATGCGGCCGATCTTCTCGCTCGCCCATGTCGGTACTGAATCCTGCGGGTGCGGGCCAGTCGAAGATCTCGTCGGCGAGATGGTTCGAGTTGCCGATCTCGTCCCAGGGCGGGTACAGTGATGGGTCTTCATTTTATGTGGCGAAGTGCTCGTCGTGGTCGCGGAGATTGCTGCGGTCGAAATGCACCCAGTCGTCGCGGTCGGTGCGCTGGTGTTCGTGGACCATACCTAGCACGTGGCCCATCTCGTGTGCGATGTCGAGCTTGTGCCAATCGAAGAACTCGGTGGGATCGTGGACGAGCGCCATGACGTGGCGGCCTTCGCCGTCGTTGAGCGTGGGGTTAATGTAACCGATTGTCGAGGTGCTGCTCTCGGAGTTGTGTGCGCTTGCGACTTGAATCTTGGGCGTCTCGTGGGGTATTTTGGAGCGCCATTTGCCGTTGTCGCCGTGGCAGGTCTTTTGGTTATCGATCTCGACGCAGCCGGCGAAGCGGTGCCCGTTTTGCGCGTTGGTCTCGCGCATCTTTTCGGTCCACATTTTAGCGGCAGCTTCGACGTAGGTGTCTAGGTATCCCGATCCTGCTTGGATTCGTAGCAGTACTTGAAGCGGCCGTCGCTGAAGGGAACGTAGCAGGCATTGACGAGAACCGGAAAAGCGGCGAAAGGGAGGAGAGCGAGATCCATGTCAAAGTCACCACAGCCGGCGCCGTTGAAACCCGATTGTTGCAGTAGTGAAGACCAGAGAGACAGAACCGACGAGACTTTATATACCAAGAGGAGCGAACCGAACCGCGCTAGTACCGCTTCTCACGTGAGAGGATTCCCACCCAGGACGAGGTACGGGCACACAATCACTAACGCGGTTCGGCCCGGTCCAGGAATCGCGGCGAGGAGGCGGTGGGCGGGCGAGGGCCTGGAGAGGGATGATGAGCTAGTATGACGTTAGACTTGACTTTCATTGTTGGGTGGGACTTTCGCTTACGTAGGCGGAGGAAGACGAAGACGAGCTAGAAGGAAAATTAGCATGTCTGGGTGAAGCATATGATATATGTTTGTTAGTGGAGCCTCGAGCAAGTGTGCGTGTTGTTTGGGAAAGCCTAGGATGATTCGGAATTTATTCGAGGTGGTGTATCCGATTTGTCTCAAGGTCCATAGTTATGAGTTACTAATCTGCGACTGTGTATTTGGGCATTTGGAACTGTTTCGAGGCGGGGTAGCCGAGAGTGATTCGAAGGAGTTGGTACGACTCGAGGCGAGCCCATGAGGTAGCCAGGAGGTTCATACCGACCCAAAAGCTTGTTGAGGCAGCTCTAATCTTCTGCTGAGGGATTTTAGAGGCTCATGTAATGACGTCGCGTCCAGGAAAGCTTGTAGGGCTTCGCCGCCAGTGTCGTCCTTGGGATCTTATCCATAAGGTCTCCTGCAGCTCTACACTCCTTAAGGCAAACACAGGCTTGCTCGCAGACTCCGCTTGAAAGACAGTACTTACGGCGGCTGACACTGCTCCGCACAGTGACACTCGCCTCTGATCCCACTGGTATCGACCGTCAGCACACCACGACCCCTCTTCTCTGCCAGACCACCCCCGGCCCCCGCAGCTTGCCAGAACCAACTCGGGGCAGGTAGCGCGCGGAAGAGCAAGCGCTGCTCGTCAGCGAGGTGCTCGAGGAGGCGGAAGCTTGGGGAGGACGGAGGAGGGCGAGGCGCGAGAGGCGGGGCGCGGCGGCGACGATGGACCAGGGGCGGCGGGGTGGTGGGTGTAGTTGGGGGTTTACCCCAGGCCGGAGCGGAGGACGTGCGGCGTTGCATGGTGGTAGTGGTGGTGGTGGTAGCTGGTGGGTGGTGATGGTGTAGGAGAGGGAGCTCGGGGGCAGGAAAATTGCGACTACAACAAAAGTGGCATGACGACGACCTTAGCGAGAACACCATGTGGTAGGCCACGACCCGCGAGCTATGAGCAAATGCAGCCAGAATACAGCTACCAGAGGCACTGTGCTACTCACCTGGGCGCCCCATGCAGTGCAAAGAGACGCGAGATGTATACATCGTTGTATGGACTTCACATTGTCAACTATCCTGTCAACATGTCAGTACTGCGATACAGCAAAAAGAAGCAAAAAAAGAGAACTTCCGACGCTGTAGTGACACTGTGTTGATTGTGTTAGGTTAGGACTGACCGCAGAAATACTATCTTTTGCGGCATCCGGGAGAATCCAAAGGAGGATCTCGCATGGCTGTGTTGGATTATAGAACATTCTCCTGGGAATATGTTAGCAAATTGTTGTTCAGAAACTAACATGGGGGAAAGGTGTGTGCGCTGCCGCGACCGGGCCGTGGTATAATGGGACGTTCGGTGCGTGATGGTCGATCCTGAATTGCTATTAGCGGGGATCGAATTGGGGTTGCTTTGGTGAGGCAGAGGGAGGTCGGTGCCACTACGCTATCGGAAGTTCTCTTTAAATTGATGAAGATACCAAGAAATAATGACCTTAAGTATGCGAGGCTGGAGCTTGTTTCTCCCTTCTTTACAATCGAGGACTCGCCGTCCATTGTTGATACACTTGACTCGCCGTTTGTGTACGCCTGGAAAGGCGAGTTCAGTTGCTATGGGAAGCTGGGTGAAGCGGGGTGGAGTGCGCACCTCGACCTCTACCGCGTTATGGCACCAGCAACCAGACTGCAACAGACGGATGCACGCCCAAGCTGCAATGATGTGCGACGGGCGGTCCATGATAGCACAGTAAGACGATTTGCGTCCTACACATGCCTAGGTCGATAGGCTGAGCACAATGCGGTGGTCAGTTGCTCAATTCCGTGCTCAAATCGAATTCCAATGATGAGCCGCAATACTTTGAGATGGAGCAGCAAAAATAACAGCCACCAAGACCCCCAACTCAGCGATCATCTCGGGGAGTTGAGCTTACCTGTTATACAAACATCTGAAGATCCTACAGGACACCAGCATCATACAATACGAACCCCCGCGATAAGGCTATAGCGCCATCGCTTGAACGCAGCACGAACTGTGAATCGTTAGTCAACGGTCATGCAACCTGGATGTGGGTGACTTACAATCAAACTACAATACAACGCAGAAAGGAGAAAATGGAAGGTACACTAATCGAACCCGCGTTAGTTTGTATAAGACTCACAAGGAAGTGTGAGATGACCGCTGAGACAGAGGATCTGGGTGACTGTTAAAGGAAACGCGTCGTTTGAAGTAATTATCAACCCCAGGATGGGTCGATGAGATCTATTGCGAGACGGAGGATCTTAAACTCGTAGATGAGGCTTCTCAACGCTCTGCATAGTGTTCAAATCCGGTATCCAGGCGCGATGGTGAGCGGTGGGGATGGTGAAGAAGCTCTAGCAATGCTTCAATCCCTCCAGGGGCGATGGAAGCAAGTAGCATCTACCATCGCGAAAGAATGGAGCACGGGTACGCCCAAAGTGAAGTCGGATTACATTTTCTCCCTCTCTTTCAATCAAAGACCTTTCAAATTGAAATGTAAAGCTCGATGAAGCTGGGCGAGAAGTGCAGCAGAGGAAGATGAGACGCGATAGGGCGGAATGAGACGAAAAGGAGAGGGAGGAAACATTGGCTCGACGCCAATACATGAGATGAAAGGGTTAGGAGAGATGCCGTTGTCCGGATGCACGATATGCCAATGTTCCATGGGGAAACGTGCTTTTGCAGTGGTTTTGGAGGCTGATGAAGTGGTTGTTCCTGCATACACATGGTTTGCAGGCCGCCATCATTGCTCCGCACCAAAAGGCGCGTTTTTAGACACGAAGCAGATCTATGGATCATAAGCAGAGGTCTTTGATGTGTTCTGCAGGCGTTCAGATGCTGTGTCGAGGGTGCTGCGATAGAGGTGGGTGTCGATGCTTGAGGCATGACGTTCGGAAGGATGCTTGGTGGCGCCCGCCATTTCGGTTCTCCGCCGCGCCCAAGCTCCAAGTCTTCAACACCAAACACACGAATCTCCATGATGGCACCATCCAGGGGTCCGGGGCTTCTGCGCTCTGGCCAGGCACTGAGAGGGTACTCTTCCGTGCCCCGTTCACATTCCGGCGGCTTGAGGAGCTTCGCCACGTTTACAAACACGCTGTCCGATGCTGCGAACAAGCTGCAGAGCTACATTTCCACTAGCAATGACCCGTACCTGAACCTCTCGATCGAGGACCACATACTGCGAAAGTCCCCGCCAGATAGCACAGTCTTGTTTCTGTACGTCAATCGCCCCTGCGTGGTGATCGGTCGCAATCAGAACCCGTGGACGGAGGTCAACTTGGGCATCCTCAATGCTGCTCGACACCGCAAGAACGACGCCGAGACTGAGCCGCCTGGCATTGGCGCGGTAGATCTGGTGCGCCGTCGGTCTGGAGGTGGCACGGTCTTCCACGACGAGGGCAATCTCAATTGGAGCATCACATGCCCGCGCAACGACTTCACGCGAGACAAGCACGCCGAGATGGTTGTCCGCGCCCTCCGCAAGCTCGGCGTCGACTGCGCCAGAGTCAACGAGCGACACGATATTGTGCTGGACCAAGGACACGAGAAACGCCCCTCCGATCCGCAAGACACGCACCGCACGCCCTTCACCGTCGCCGATGGCGCGCTGCCGAAGCCGCTGAAAGTGTCTGGCTCTGCATACAAGCTCACACGCCTGCGGGCGCTGCATCACGCCACCACTCTGCTAAGCTCGCCAAATCTCCACATCATACCGCAATACCTCCGTTCTCCAGCGAAGAAACACATAAGAGCATTGGGCGTGGAGAGTGTCAGCTCGCCAGTCGGCAACATTGGGCTGGACGTCAGGCCGTTTCAGCGGCGCTTGCAGGATGAGTTTGCAGCGATGTATGCTGGTATTGGCACAGCAAACATCGTGGCGACTGTGGGCGACGAGCATCTCAAGATTCCTGACATTAGGAAGGGCTACGACGAGATGCGTGTATGTGCTGAGCCCCAGTCTGTGTGATGATGTGCTGACAGAGACAGACCGATGACTGGATGTGGTCGCAGACCCCGCAGTTCGATCTCATGCTCAATGCGGTCGATGACATTGGCATCAAGATGAATGTGCACCATGGCATAATCAAGAGCTTGGAATTCGAAAACTCGGACCTGACGCTGAACATGCGCAAGGAAATCCGACATGCTTCGGTAGGCCAGAAGTTGCAGGACATCCGCAGCTGGACCGCATTCCTGCAGAAGCATCTGTCGTCTTCGAGTGGAACAGCTCGAGCGATTGCCAATCGTCTGGAAAAGCTGCTGCCCATACCGGAGCTTGGACCTTGATAAAGACAGGGAACAAGTATCATAGCGTCACTCTCAAATCCTTCCAAATCAAGCGATCATGCTCAGCAGGACACTTCAGGATCACCATCCTGGTCTTATGAGACCTAGTTGTCACCATAACATGTTATCGTCGCGCTGCTGCGCCTGATACACACGAGGAAACAACCAAAATTCTATCCTAAAGTGGCCATGCTAAAGGCTGTTCGCAAATTGTTTGCTGCAGCCTTCAGTTGTTGCTGCGGGTGCCGCAGCAAGGATTTGCACATTAGCGACCAACTTTGAGAGTTCGATTTTGACTTCGAGCCTGGAGAATGTGGTCCCTGCTTTGTTGCACCGGTCTCTGGAGCCAAACTCGGCAATCTCTGGTCGTGAAGAGGCTTGTCGCTACCATGATTCTGGTGACAGTAGGTTGGTGCGGCCGAATTGTGTCGAGACGATATCTCCCGTATTGGTGTGTTGGACTCTTTATGCTGAATATCGCCTACGCTGGTCCGGAAGAGACCACGCTACCGCAGCAGTCGACCAGCGCTGCGCACACTGGCTTCGTTGATCCTGCTGCCACGGGCTTTCTCGAAGGCTTTCCACATCAAAGCGCACGGGCGTCTCTCAATGTAAGTGAGTCTACCTCTCCACTCCGAGGCATCCCATATTGTCAAATCGATCTTCCTTCTCTCGTCTGCTGTTTCTCGTCTCGCAATCGTCACTGTAGGCTTTTCCAAAGCCCATTTCTTCCCAGAACCTCTCCATGATGACACGGCCTTGTCGGTTCCTGGGTTTCGGCGCTGAGGTTCGAGTTTTATGTTCGCTCAAGGGTAGGTGCATTCGCTTTCGCCATTCCCAAGTGACGCTACGTGTCGAGGTTTTCGCTAGGCCATCTACGATAATGGCATATCCGGATGCTGGACAAGCTGCTGCATGTGTGTTGTTGGCACGGCGCTATTGCGCGCTATGGGTCTGCTACTTACAAGCCTTCTCTGGCGTGAGCAGAATGCTAAGAGGTACGCTGGGACTTGCGATGTGGAAAGGCCTTCGATCGTTGTCATGGTTCGTCGACTGTACGGTGGCGCTCTGTCTGATGGTGGTCAGTTACACGCCACTCTTGAGTCCGGAGTTCGCGGCGCAATGAAATGTTCGAGTCGAACCGTTGCGCGCTCGGGGTTGCCGCAACTCCGCAAGTTCAGATAAGTGAACAACTTCCCTCCACACCAACTCTGTCGTCAAGGCATTGTCGCTGCAGATGGTATTAATGAGAGTAGACCGTTGTTCTGCTGTAGCTCAGGCTTGTCGTGAGAGCTGTGTCTGCCCGCGGTTGCAGCAGGCTGTGGCGGGCGAGAAGGAGCCGGCCGGCATTGACTCTTCACAAGGACCCAGATCTGTGTCTCCTCTTTGATGGCATGATGATCAGAGTATACTACCCGCTCGGATGTACCGTGGAGCCATGCGCTGTTCGTGGTGTTGTGGCGGACATTGTGGGGAAGCTACGTGCGCATTTGCGCTCAAGGCGGACTGCGACCTCCTGTTACATATTCGCGCGAGACCTTTCGAGTCAGGCGAGGTAAGTCATTGGGTTAGGAGATTGGCCTGGTCCAGTGAGTTTTCCGCGTCGGCGCCTTGGGGTCTGCTTAGTCTCTCCTTTCAAGTCACGGTCACTTACCTTGCTCGCAGCAGACCACGGTGAGGTATGAGCAAGCAGCATAGCCCATGAATACTTGTCGCAGCAGTCGGACATCAGAGGGAAGAAGGGCAACCCAGGTCTATAAATCATCGCACTCATACTGCGCAGAAAGTGGTTGTGTGGTCGATGACCTGCACGATACTTTACACTGAATGCTCGGCGCTCGGACCCCCTGCCGCAAAGTCTACAACAACACCACCGTCTGCCTATTCTCAACCACCATCAACGCGCGATTCAACTACATCATAGCATCACGAAGTCACGTACGAGCACTCAAGAATCACTGCATCAGCGCTCCAGAATGCTGCGCCAACAGTCAGAACCCCTTGACAGCATGGCCATCGAAGCCCTCTGGGCAGGCCACGAAAACTACTCGCCCGGCGACGAAGCCAACTGGACCGATGGCGATGACATCAACTGGTACCTTCCACCGCCACCAATCCGCACAGTGCAAACGTCCCGCGGCAGAAGCGAATTGGTGTTGATGCCACCCAGCATTGAAAGCGAAATCAACGAAGCTCACGAAACGCACGAGTTGAAGTTCCTTGAAACAAGTGAAGCGGACAAGATGGTGATCTACCCGGTGTGGAGGGCTAGGCGCGAGCGAATGGATTGGGAGGCGATGAGCTGGTGGGAGAAGTGGATCAAGAAGCTCAAGGGTGTGGGCAGGGCGAAGACAGAGGATGGGGTGGGTGAGAAGGATGGGCGAAGGGGTGGCGAGGGGGGTGTCAGAGTCGTGGGTTGGTCCAAGAAGAAGGTTATGAGAAGCCGAGGTGGATACGTGAAGTTGGATGGTTGAGGGTGAGCAGGATGTTAGGATTTGTGGAAGGGTAGGCTGAATGGCTTCGGTGAAAAGTTGCCAGGAACTTGAGCCGGGGCACAGCACGTTGATTGAAAATGAAGAGCCAATTCTCACAACTTTTACCCTGTAACAACACTCCATCTCGATTACACCCCTTCCCGAAACATACGTGCAAGCGGCATTTCGCCGCACTACAATACTACCCTGAAAGAATCCGGCAACCCCAGCACCCAACAACACATTATTCTCAAAGAAAAGGAGCAATCACAACTACCTGGACGATGCTGGCTGGAGTGGCAGCGTCATGGCATTCTGTGCGGCTGTGTTCTATATTCCAGAGCGGAACATGGGAGATATGGTGGACGGAGATGTGCCAGTGGGACAGGAGGTAGAATAAATTGGGAACAGGCGTTACTGTTGCATTGATTGGAGTGTAGCATTCTACGCGACTGCGTTCTATATTCAGAGCGCAACATGGAGCAACATGATGGATGGAGACGGGGTAATGAGAGAGGTGGGACGATGTATAGGCGTTGCTGTTGCACTGATTGGAATATAGCATTCTGTGCAGCGAAGACTATATCGGGAAGCGGTCCCTCGAGTCCTTCGGGTCCTGAGAGGAGTCAACGGAGTGTGGGCTTTGGCGAATCGTAGATGGAGAAGGGCGGATTGGAAAAATTGGGAACAAGGAAGGGGGAAGGGTATGGAGATATGCACGGCTGAAAACTGCATTAGGAATCCGCGCCGAACGCGTGGAGGATCCTAAGAGTGTTCTGTGGCAATTGAAATGTCATAGAAGCTCACGTTGCCCTGTTGCCGTGCTTCTAGCGTCCGAGGCGCGCCTAGCTGAGAGGCAAGTCTGGGCTGGGGATCTAATACGTTCATTCGAGGATAGGAATGGGCAGACCGGCATCACGGTGTCGATGATTGGGCTGAAGGGTTGCATGTGGCTGAGGAGTGTATTAGAGAACGGCAGTGGAAGCGGCTTGGGCGTTGAAGGAAGTTGATGGCAGATGGGCTTCCGCACCTCATAGGTCGTGATCGATGGAGTGCAGGGGGCGAGGATGGAGGTTGGGGAAGTGCTAAATTGGGAGACGGTACCGAACGCGTGGCGGGTTTTTATGGGTCTTCTAGGGCAATGGAAGTGCCATATAAGTCCCCGTCATACGGTAGCATAGTCTAGTGTCCGAGTTACGTCTAGGTAGGAAAGGACCATAGCAGGCAATGTTGCAGGCACCTGTTACAAACGGAACACTCGAGAATAGCTTGCCATTGGCTCTTATAATCAGGCCGTCGAATAAGGCAACGAGGCAATGCGAAATGTACGGCAAGTCGACGCGGCGTAGTCCTGTACATTTGTATGCTGGATGGGAGCTAGCCTTATAGGGGAAGTGCATCTGAGCTGATGAGGGCACGGTCCGATCCAACGTGCAATTGTAGACTAGTTGATCGCTTTGACGGAGTGATAGATCCCATGGATGAATAGGAAATTGTGTCCGGCATGTGTCGAGGCTGTAATGAGTCGAGGGCAAGCACCGGCAGGCTAACTTCAGCCCAGGTGGGCTTTGACATAAGACAGGCCATTCGAGTACATTTGGCTCTCTCGGATATTTTGGGAGCTAATTAGCACAGGTCAGGGGTAAATTTGGTCCTTTCCTTGATCAAAGCAAAAGGACAATTGGTCGCGATGGAAATCCACGTAAGCACGACACTTGTGTAACTTGTAACGCACGGATGTTCTGCTTCTCCTTGACGAGTTCGGCAACGCGTTCAATCCGGAATAGCGAGTGATGGGGACTTCGAGCTGTAGTCGCATCTTCCTCTTGGGAGAAAAGGGTTCATGCCACGGCTGGACGCGGTTGTTGCGGGCTTCTTCAATCCAGGGGAAAAGGTCGAACAAACGTCATCGCCAAATCGTGGTCTTGGCGAACAGCGGCCTCTTCGAGCTCGAACCTGAGCCTTCCCCTCCTCCCACCACTCATCGACTCTCGACCCTAGCAATTTGCCACCCCTATTTATCGCATCGCCCCGAATGCAGGCGAACACCTCCGCTGAGCGTGGGAACCGATTTGTGCCCGTGCGCGTGACAAGCACAGCTCGTGCTGGCCAATCGCTGCGATGAAACGCGCTTGGTGCCTGAAAGTTTCAGACGATTTGGCCACATTTGTTTCGAATAGTTCACCAGAGTGGCTAGTCCCGTTTTGGAATGTCCTCCAGAATGCTGGTGCCTCGAAACATTTATTATGGCCGGGACGTCATGCACTCGGTTGCCATTCACTCGTGAGGGTGCATTGCGTTTGTTTCACTTCTCTAGCGTCACTCTTTACCTTTATGTTTTGTTTCTAATATCTTAGACGAAGCATGGACGGCTACCAAGTATCCGGCGCTGGCTCGCCATACACGTTCCTTGATACGAGTGACGGCAGTATGAACTACATCGTGGACCAGTCGGCAGGTTTCGACTGTCTGCAGCAACAAATCATGCAAGTTCAGCCAGCATCCCATAGCCACTTTCCAGCTGGTGAGTTCTTCAGCACCAACCAAGTTTGCAATGCTCGACAAGACTGACGATCAATGCAGCTCAGCCCAGCCAGTCATCAGCCTCATTGCCAACGGCAAATCTGGCTTATAATCAACACTGGTCTTATTCGACGCAATCTTCAGAATCGTCAGATCTTCGTTCTTCAGACAACAGCGTATTTTCACAGTATCAAAATAGAGCGTCTACATTATCGACCGACTCCTCCTGGTCAGGGATTTCCAGTCACTCGAGAAGCCACTTCATTTCGCAGGCCGAACGTTTATTGACTAGCCACTCGTCCCCATGCCCGTCGTTCGCTCCGAGTCCTATCGAGGGACCAAACGTTCAGAAGCCGAAGAAACGTACGAGAGCACACACGCCCGCACCAGATAAGGACTGGTACAAGACGTGCGCGTGTCACAAGCCCAAGGCTCGTCGGTCAAACACTACCCAAAAGTACTTTTGTACTATCTGCAGAGAAGGCTTCGTCGACAAAGCTTCTTGGAAAAGACACGAAGAAACGTTTCAGGAGCGCCCAGAAGAATTTCAATGCGACAATTGCGCTTCAAAGTACTTTCTAGACAAAGATTTCGTCAAACATCACGTGGAAGCACATGCTTGCGCTGCGTGTCGTGGAAATCCCAACTCTCCACAAAAGAATTCTGAGAAGCGACATGTACAGCAAGCTAGACACCCGCGTCGGACCCGGACCGGTTGGGGCTGCGGGTTCTGTTACCACTTCAGCGCTAGCTGGACGGAGCGCTGCAATCACGTTGCCGCGCACTTCGAAAGCGGGGAAATCATGGCGGACTGGAAACATAGCTCTGTGATCTACTCGCTTCTCCGTAGGCCTAGCATCGAAGCCCAGTGGAACAAACTCCTGCAAAGCAAGCAACGCAATTTTATCGGCTTTGGATGGGATCCTACGATAACTTCCCGCGTGGCAGGCTACCCCGACAGCAACCAGACCTTGCAGCTTCAAGATGAGCTTGAGTACTTCACGAGCAACCAAGACGCAGCTTCACTGGTGCAGAAGGCTTTTGATCTCGCGACGAAGAAGGTCGCGCGTATGTCCATAGACAAGGCTTTGCCACCCGTGCCCCCGCCAATTCCTCCACGGAATCTTTACCGCATCGAAGACGAGCACTTTTATAGCGACATGCTGAAGGAGACCGAACCATGGAAACACTTTGCTTCATCCGTCTTGAACGATGATTTTCTACCAAGTGGGGTGACCGAACCCGATGGACGCATGTTAGACGGCCCTTCCGCTTCTTGGTACGACTCTTCTCTTTGATGCTAGACTTCAGGGAGCAAAGGTTGTTATGTTCACGATGTGCAGTGCGCAAGGTTTCCAGCGCCCGGTGCGCTTAATGTTCAATGATTCGACTCGGTGGCAGCACGGTTTTCTTTCTTTCTACATTTTTTTGGCGGTACGGTGATTTACGAAAGCGTTGTATCACGACAAAGCATTACGAAAGTCGCGATGGGTCAGAAGCCTCATCGCACTATGTATCAATATCACCAGATCCATCACCCAACCTGACCTTCGCCATCGCCAGCCTGTGTGCAGAATCGAGATCATCCAGCTCTGCTCGTGCTGGCCGCGAGAGACTGGCGTGTTCACCGGTCGCCAATAGACTAAGCCAATCCTGGACTAGGAACCGCGCCACGAATGCAGGTGAACTACTCTGAAACATATCGCCATCGCCCACTGAGCCATGACGCAGGCCCCATACATTCTCGACCTTTGGCGAAATGGTATATTGGCCTTAGCTAGTCGACTTCAGTTATATGCGCTTCACCTGAGGCATTCATTCCGGAACGTAGTCGCACAACAGTTCACCACGTATCTTGTTGCTTCAGGTGAAGCCAAGCACAATATGTGGCAGCCATTGTAGTAATAATGGGCACGATAAATATGTATGCGAGGCTTTCAAAGGAAGTCGATTCGCCGTGTCGAACGTCAGGCTACCATATCGCAAGCTTTCGCATGCCAAACGGTTCCAGTCCTGCAATCCCATTTCCACCGTCAGGACTTCCGTGGTTCCGTTCATCTGATTTAAATCTACTCCCGTTACCAGAATTTTCAAGGCCTTGCCGACATGACGGAGTTCAGGGTCTGTATCTACCCAGCTTACGCTTCTCATTCGCATGGAAGCTTACGTATTGGCGCTGCTAGATTCGAGATCGGCCTCTTGACTCGACCATGCTGATTACCATCAAACTCGATCTCGACTCAATGAAGCACACCTCGAAGTCTCTTCGATCGACCGGGAAGCAGATGAGAGGGATGCGCCAGGAAGAAAGTGTAGAGAGGCTACAGATGTGGCTCGACGAGGAATATAAGCAAGGACCGTGGAACGCTATGTTGAGCTCGAGGTTCAAGTAAATAGCTCAATTAGGTCACGACGGGCATCCACTCTAGGTCGCTATGTGGCTAACATGATACAAGCGATCCGTATGCTCTCACCATGGACAAAATACAAATTCCCTCTCACCCTGCCGTAGGCCAATCCGTTCACGCTAGCTTACGCTGCCGGAAACTATCTGGGCTACGACTTGACAATATAGACCTCACCGGAAGTCAATTGCTTCATCTTACACACCAGCTTTCCAAATTCAGCAAGCACAACAAGAACTCAACATGAACATGCGACACCTTCTCTTCGCTATCCTCAGTATCGTAGCATACTGCTGCTCACCTCCCTTCAACAACTTTCATTACTTGGATAATGCAACACTGTTGCATAAGACCATTGCTGCAGTGAATGCAAAGTTGGACGTCGATCCATAGCTGGGCTGGGCACATGTTGTCGGCAGGACTAGTCCAGTTACGCCATGGCCCGTCAACGGCCTGCAGATAACTTTTGTGGGATTTTGCTATGCTGACGCTCTCACCAAGAGCAAACTACAAGATACGTTTGCGGCTGCGTGGCGACGCTGGCACAACAAGATTGGCAACGCAGGTCCAGGGCAAGGCCACAGTCTTGGTGGGTTCCACAACGACGTGGACGAGAAGGGCAAGAGCTTATGGTGCTTCATGGAACATAATATCGATATGATCTGGAATCCTGCTATACGCGCCGATGCCCTCGTTGTGGCCATCCTGCCTGGCAGATACGGGAGTGCTTCGCTGACAGGGTACAGACCTAATGAGTGGTAGGTCAAAATTAACATAGTCGAGAAATGCTGCACGAGGATAGACAGAAACTGAAATCTCAAAGGGACTCCACTCCTGGTCGTTATCAAATACGCCTGGGCATACACTTGGTCTGTGGCACGGTAAGTGAACACACTTCGATCTTGACCGCCTAGAAAACTGCTAATCTCAAACCTTGTCTTTCAGAACATCAATGTCAAGACCGTAAGTCTCACTCTCGCCTCTCAAACCAGCTCGACTGACCAATCCAATCACCGGGTCAACAAACGTTCGCTTCCGCTGCGAATTTCTCGCCGGCTATCAAGAAGCCGCCAAAACTCTCGCCCGAGACCGCAGTGGATCTATCCAAGATCTATGCGAATCGCCCGTCTGGGGCCGCAAGCAACCCTGGATCAGTCTAGGTTTCCCCGCCCCAGATTTTTCAGCCAGACCGTTATGGCTCGATTGGCGCTGCGATGCCAGCGGCAATCTGGACGGTTTCAATCACTTGTTCACTGTCATGCATGACAAGCCATACGTTGTCGATTCTATCATGCACTATAGCTCGGTTGCGGGCGGTACGCGTAGGATTGAGGATTTGTCGGTGCATAATGCGCCGCTAGTGAAGTGGAAGCATGGAGGTCCAGGATATTAGGCACCGAGTCAGGTCACTGAGAAGAATGCGGAGTTGATACATCTTGACCCGTCGAAGGGGCCGAATGATGGGGATGCGGAGACTGTGAGGCAACTGTATCCGTGGCCTTGAAAGATTTTCAGAACGAAAAGACGTCTAGGCGAGAGTAGGGAAGATATGGAAGGACTAGCAGGGACACGGTTACACACATGATCTTAGAGCCGGATGACACCGGGGAATGTCCAAGACACGGGTCTCCAGGCTTTCTCTTACTCCACCAAGGACTACTTCGAATTCGCGCACAAAGACCCGAATGGCGAGTACGATTGCGAGAAGCACCCTTATACTGTGACGTCGGATCCGGAGAAGTATGACTGGCTGAGTATTATGCACTATTCGAGCTATGAGAATTGGAAAGGCGGTATGGGGGATGTTGAAGGTGGAGAAGATGCAACTGGTGATGTGGAAGGATGGAGTGAAGGACTTTACTCCGCCGAAGCAATTTATAGGCCAGAATGCCGACTTGTTGGGGTACACCACTATTGGGCCGACGGCCAAGGATGTGGACATCATTAAGGCGCCATATGCTTGGGGAGGTCAGGAAGTATAGAAGCTCGATAAATGTGTGGAAAGATAAGAAACGGTGGCTACTCCGAACATGAGAGATGATCAGGATGTAGGCAGAGCGCGATCCATCAAATAATGAGGGCTGTCATATACTCATCGATCGGAGGTGACGTTACTGATCCTTTCATATTCTTCTCGCACGCGTCTTCTCCATCTGTTGCTCCCACCGTTCATCTCGAGGGCAATTCCTCTTTTCGAATACCGTTCACCGTGATCCGCGCACGCACTATTGCACCACCGCCAAGATCGAAGCTATCTTCTTTGACCAGGCCAGGCGCACCAACGACATCCTGGAACGGGACTTCAATAGCACCAGTCTCGTCCTTCTTATTGAGCAACGAGATCTCGAAGCTGCTGGGGTTTGCTACCATGTCCGCGGTGATAGGAATTCTGAATGCCTGGTCGAACGCTGGATTGAAGATATCGGTGCCAGGAGTATATGTCTTGACCGCAGTCTGGAAGCTCTTGGCGCCCCAGGTGACCTTCACGCTAGGTTGAAGCTCGTCGCGCTGACCTTGCAGGCCAAGAACGCTCGCAATCAATATGGTCGCAAGACCACAGATTGAGTCTTGGGCTGGGCTGCTCTGGGCGGTCAACAAGTTTGCGTCGGCGACGAAGTTGTGGAACTCGGCGTGGATGGACAGTCTCGCATCGGTCGCCTCGCCTTTGTGGGTAAGGCTGATTTCATGACTGCCGCCATTCAGCAAAACGTCCTTGATTGTAGTGAACCCGATGCCAATATCGTCGTCACTCAGTGTATCATCATCTTTTATGTCGACAAAGATCTGCTGCTCGAAGTCGGTGACCAGGAAGTCATGCGTCTCGTTCCACTCTGGCTCGTACTCATTCTTCAGCGTCGACGTTTTCCACTCTCCTTCTGCGCCAACGCTGACCTTGACGAAGCAGTCTGGCACGTCCTTTACAACCTTGGCAATGAGTCTCGAGACACCGCTCTTCTTCTTTGGAGCGCTGATCCCAGTTGCCTTTCCGATCGTCAGACGAACAATACCGTAGTGAGGCTGATACGTCTTGAAGTAGTCGTTGTTTCCGTCGAGTTTGACAAGGTAGCGATTAGGAAGGACGGCCATGCCTGAGATGATGCCAAGGATCGTCTTCCGTACAGTACCTGAGATGACGCCAAGGTCGGCGATGTTGGCTGCATCGGTGAAGTCCAGCTTGAGCTCCGGAGGATTGATGAAAGCGATCTGGGCAGCACCGATCTTGATATTTTAGTAGCTGCTACGCTGAACGAAGACAAGCGCAACGTACCAGAGGTAGGATGTTTGTCAAAGGACACAGTAGTATGCTGAGCCTACCCTTCAGGTGGATCTTCTCGATTCCCTACGTCAAGTCACTTTTGTCAGCTGACGTCAACACCTTGAATTTGAATGTGCCCTACAATCTTGGGCACACTGGAGCCATCCAGCTCGATGTCTGACGCACCCTCCCAATCCACGTTCATGTCAAGCTTGATGCCTTCGCTTGTGGTCTTGTGAACATCAACATGTGAGAATTGAAGAGGGACATTTCCGAAGTCAAGTTTGACAAAGCGCAGATTCTTGAGAGGTCCTGGTAGTGTTGAGGCCAAAATGGGTTCGACGATGTCCTTGGTCATTTGAGCTCCAGCCACGCAGATGTTCGGCCATAGCTGCGCAACGATATCGTTGAGGAATCCTGTGAAATGGGTCAAATCTCTCTTATCGAGAACATTACTCACTCACCTGCTGGTTCTGAGCCTCCAGAGGCGGTCAAGGTGTCAATTAGAGATGACATGATGATTTGGTGGGGTCAAGTGTTGCGTGCTCGGCTGATGTGGAAGATACTGATATCGAGGAAACCCCAGCAGTGTTATGTAGAGACCAAAGAATAAGGTTGTTTACAGGAGCTGAGGTGATAGAACCCGGTTTTGGTGTTGGCGAGCCGCGTTTGCCTTGGCTGCAGTACATTAGTGGTTTGACGTCACCTCGAGTGTTGTCAAACCGCGGAAGTGGCGCTGCATTCGGTCTTTGACTCGCGCAACACATGGTAGCAAACAAGACATAGGATTTGTGTGATGATGCCGAGCGATGAGGCGTCGAGATTGATAGGTGTGCGGTCATCCGTCAAGGCTCAAGGGATCTGGGTTAGGTCCCAATCTAGATTAGCGGCCCGCTAAAATGACGGCGCTTCCCGCGCGCTCTTTCTTCGCGAGGCTTGTTGTGCTTCTTCAACCTCTTCACGTCAGCGCACAACAGGGAACATTCGCAACTAAACCTCCCTCTTATCATTGAAAAGACCTGCCACCATATTGCACATATACAGCGTCAATATGGCAACGTGTTATGCCCTACAGCGCTGACGCACGACTCCCCGTGTAATACCACCTTTGAGCCAGCACCTTCCTCCATATACATACACTGACTTTTCACAGAATCAGAACATCGTCATGATGCTTCAGAGGTCACATGTGGGCAATTGACATCATGTACTCGCCACCCTCTGCTCATACAACCTTACACAAACAGTGTATTTTCACGGGCGTAACACAGTCGACGTCTTCGGATGTCGTTTGTGGGTCCAGCAACCAGGTAATCTACCTGACATCGCAAGATGCATGGCTGCTGGTCAAAGGCAGTGCCCAAGATCGATGTTGTCCTGACTGGTCAAATGTTCGCTGCTTCGCAGTCGACGTTTTCCGGAAAACGTCAACAGTGAGTCTATCTGGCGTTTTTACCCTGCTATGGCACCCTCCTGGTCCTGTTCATTGAACGGTCGATCACCGATGGGTGCGACGGTACTCAATGGGATTGGCGTTTCGTTTCAACTCATACAAATCTTCTGTGACTGTATTTTAGACTACCAGTCGATGTTCACCGTACCCATGTGCTGCGAAGGAGTTAAAGTGTCTTTGATGGTACATTGTGCCTGAAAAGAGGGCTCAGGTAAGCTGCGATGAATGCCTAGAATACAGTCATTGGTCGGAATCAGCACGATTACACGTGCGCCGAACGTCATTCGCCGATCGATGCCCAATTGGTATTCCAGGCAGCATTCGCCTCAAGTAGGTAGCCACATCCTCAAGTCGGGCAACATCCATCTTCAATCATTGACCTTGGCTTCCACATCCAGTCATGTCACCCAGATGTTACAGCCGCAAGGACTTCCTTGATGAGTACAGCTTTCCCAGAACTACCACTCTCGACTTTGAGCGCGATGGACACCCTGCAGAATTCGCCTCAGGCCACCCGCGCGAATGGGATAACTACAGTGTAGCCTTCGACTTTGGCAAAGAGACGACGGGAAATGGCGATCGAGCATACGTAAGCTTCCATAGCGCTCTGAGCTCGGATCAAAAGCTGCTGGCCATCAGTTCGAACCGCGATCGTATCCTCGTGTACGACGTCGCATCAAAGGAGCTGCGGACGAATCTCGAAGGTGCTGGGAAACTTGCTTTCAAGCCTGCACAAGGGCCTGAACGACCTGGATATACTTTGCTGTCCAGCATCTCGTATGATGGGGATCGCGGAGCATTGCCACAGAATCAACTCATCCTTTGGGATCTGGACCAACATGGACGCCTTCTTGACGAAGAGGAGCCAATCGACACTACCGCATTTGCCGAAAAGGCAATAGACGCTATACTCCCGGAGCTGATCTCGAATCACGAATGGACAAAAGAGTTCGCTCAAGCTTCGAATTTGTACGCGGACTTCGAGAAGGCCCTTAGCCTCGCTGCCGCGAGTCATCGTCGCCGACACCATACGATCCTGGACCACGCGCGCTTGGGGAGCTTCGGCTCTGAGACGTTCTCCATGGATGGGCGTTTGCTACTATACCACGCCGAGAATGGGTCGACGCAGCGAGGCATGCGCGACCCTGATAAACTGCCGCAAGTTATCGTATATGACATTGATGCAGGCAGAGAGGTTCACCGCCTTCAGGGACATACAGACGCCATTATGTGGTCTGGTCTTAGTCCTGACTGTGAGCATGTCGCTTCGGTTTCCTGGGATGGCACACTTCGCATGTATTCGGCATCAACTGGACACCTGGAATGGACTACGGAGGATTCAGGAGGTCAAAGCTGGGCTGGAGCTTTCACACCTGATTCGAAACACATTATCTGGAGCTCGAAAGGAGGTCGTGTCATCAAGGTACACGATGTCGCAACTGGCGATGCAGTGTCCTCTTTTCAAGAAGAGCTAAATGATTGGTGTCGATGCTTCGAGTGGCATCCTGCGGGCGATAGGGTTGCCTTCTGCGTAGGCAAACATGCCTATGTTTGGGATCCGTATGACGGCCCCAGCGGAACCGTATTGCAGCACTTCCAGCTTGACGATGGTAAGGACTGGCGTGGAATGGCGTCGACCCAGTCTATCGGGTGGATGGAAGATGGCCGTAAGATAAGCGTCCAATTCTCTGATGGCACTAAGCTCGTGTATGACACGGAGACCAACTCAAAGGAAGTCTTTGCTCGCCCGAAGGGCGTAGACGCAGCTTGGGTGGATTCCGGCTTCTATGGAACACTGCGGGAAGGTGGCGACGGCCAGGATTTCTACCTGAGCGTCGATGGTGATGGCAAGGTCAGGTATTGGCGCACCAGCGTCCCAGCTTATCCTTCCTGGTGGGAGAAGGAAAATGATGAGAAAGAGACAGAGAAATCTACGAAGAAGAAGTTTCCGGAAACAGGAAAGTACGTCAAGATCACGAAGGTCGCCAGCAAAGGCGGGTCGCAAAAGCAGGGCGGGCGCTCTTCTTGGGCAGAGAAGGGAGCCGAACTTTGGACAGCCGAATAAAATGGTCGTTGCGACTGCATTCAAGATCAGCACTTCAGACATTGTCGCTGGATCCAAAGGTCGGCCTAACATGATCAGCTGCCCAATTTACACAATGCGCAACCTAGCGCGTTCCATAGGGCTGAAGCAAGCCGCATGCCCAGATCTTGCTGATTGGAATAAGTCTTGGAAGACATTGCTTCTTTTCCGCACACGTGTTCCGTGCATAGTTTGAAAGGTTGCTCCACCACCTGACCTTCGGTCTAGCCAGGCAAAACAACAAGCAAAATACTCCGTTGGAACACAATCTGGATCCAGGATCTCAACAACAATAACGAACATTTCCGAGCGAACCAAATGACGCAGTACACTCACTTATAATCCTCAACGCCGGTAACTCGGAACTGCGGTGTTATAGTTATTTCATAAAGCTGCGCCGCCATCGTTCGACTTAATGGCGTTTCGGACCGGGGAACCGACTCCGCGCTCATTTGTTCCCCGTTCAGGCTGAACCCCACACCGCCTTTCGCTTAGCCCCACGCTGTGCGGCTTATGTTTCCACGACCTTATATGAAGTCCATAGCACGCATTGATCTGTTGGAAAAATTTCGCGCTGTTCAATTACCTCGGTTGCATGTCAGTTCAGTCTGTCATTTCAAGGTCAGCCTGTTTGTTCTTGGTCAGGTTCCAAGACGTTCCTGAGACCTGATCACTTTCATTTGCCACTAGAATCGATAATTGCTTTTGAGAAGCATTGCAGTAACCTCTCGATTGAGCCTGCTCCCACATTGATCACAGCGTTCTAACTCTGTTCTGTTGTGTCACTAAATACAGTAAGCACAGTACTCCATTGCCATGTCGGCCATTGCGTCTTCGTATAACCAACCAGCCTTGCACGATACAACAGTTCACCATGGGTTTTATCGGAATATCTACAGCATCAAAGCCCGCCCTCGTGCGGCCGAGTGAGAATGGCGATCGCTATGTGCTCACAGACCCTACCGCGATGCCCAAGGCGGGCGCATTCCTTTGGAACACCAAGATGATGATTCAGATTACTTGCCGGGGATACGCGACTGCATCTTTCATGCAACCCGAGCCTGCGAAATATGCCTACGCACCTACATTGGAAGCGAAGACCTTCATGCAACCGGAGCAGAATTACTACGCACATCATCCGGGCCGCTTCGTATATGTCAAAGACGAAGACACGCACGAGGTCTTCTCTGCACCATACGAGCCAGTGCGAGCTAAATTGGATCGATTCGAGTTCTCCGCGGGAAAGAGTGACATCAAGTGGACGGTGGAAAAGCTTGGTGTTCGAGTCGAGATGGGCTTTGAACTCCCAATGCACGACGTTGCGGAACTGTGGAACATCAAAGTCACCAACTTGACAGATCGAAGACGTAATCTCAGCGTCTACCCATACTTTCCAATCGGCTACATGTCATGGATGAATCAAGAAGCAGAATGGAACGAGCGCGTTGGCGGCATTCTTGGTAGCTCCATCACGCCGTATCAGAAAGCGGAGGATTATCCCAAGATGAAGTATCTCAAAGACAAAACATACTTCCTCTGCGAAACCACACCTGTGGCATGGGAAGCGCGACAAAAGCGCTTCGAAGGCGAAGGCGGCCTGCACAACCCATCCGCTCTTCAGGAAGCTCAATTGACCAACAGCGACGCTCGCTACGAGACGCCAACCGCTGCAGTCCAGTATTGGGCAGACCTCAAATCCAATGACAGCAAGGAGTACCGCTTCCTCTTTGGGCCTGCGTACGATGAGAAAGAAATCCTCAAGATGCGCAAGAAGTATCTCAGCAAAGCCGCTTTCACACAAGCCTCCAAAGACTACGAGGCCTACATCGAGCGCGGCAGCGGCTGTCTCAAAATCTGGACCCCAGACACAGCCCTAGACAACATGATCAACAATTGGCTCCCGCGACAACTCTACTACCACGGCGACGTAAACCGCCTGACCACCGATCCCCAAACACGCAACTATCTTCAGGACAACATGGGCATGTCCTTCATCAATCCGTCCGTATGCCGCGCCGCCATCCTACGCGCCGTCAGCCAACAAGAGAAGAATGGCAGCATGCCCGATGGTATCTTACTTGCAGAAGGCGCGGTGCTCAAATACATCAATCAAATCCCCCACACGGATCACTGCGTGTGGCTCCCCATCGCCTTGGAAATCTACCTCAGCGAGACAGCAGATTACGCTCTTCTGGATGAAAGTGTAACGAGTATGTACGGCGACACATTCACTGTGTTCGAGCGCTTTAGTCGAGCAATGGACTGGCTGTTGTCTAGTAATGCCCGAGATGAGAGAGGGCTGAGTTATATCGCGCAAGGAGACTGGTGTGATCCGATGAACATGGTTGGCCCCAAGGGCGTGGGTGTGTCGGGCTGGTTGACAGTCGCGACCGCGTACGCCGTGAACCTCTGGGCTGATGTGTGTGAAAATGTGGGCAAAACGATTATTGCGTCGAATTACCGCTCCGGCGCAGATGCAGTCAACCAGTCTGCTAACGAGCATCTATGGGACGGCGAGTGGTATAGTCGCGGTATCACGGATGACGGCGTGAAGTTCGGGATCAAAGACGACAAGGAAGGGAGGATTTGGTTGAATCCACAGACTTGGAGTATCCTCGGCGGCGCAGCCAACACATCCAAAATCGCGACAATCCTCCCGCAAATCGACGCACAACTCGCCACACCTTACGGCGTCGTAATGTTCGCTCCACCATACACGAAAATGCGCGAAGACGTCGGCCGCGTAACACAGAAGTACCCAGGCCAAGGCGAAAACGGCTCGGTATACAACCACGCCGCAGCCTTCTACGCGTGGGCGTTGTACGGCATCGGTGAAGCGGATCGCGCATATGACACTCTGCGTAAAATGATTCCCGGTCCGGATGAGGAGGATCTATTGAGAAGGGGTCAGTTGCCAATTTTCATACCGAATTATTATCGTGGTGGGTATGGCATTGAGAAACTCGACCGCACAGCCGGCCGGTCAAGCCAACTTTTCAACACGGGTACGGTGTCTTGGGTGTATCGATGCTTTATTGAGGGGTTGTGTGGGTTGAGGGGTGTTAGGGAGGGATTGAGGGTTGAGCCGAAGATGCCAAGCGAGTGGGAAGGGATGAAGGTAACGAGGCTGTTTAGGGGTGCGACGTTTGAGGTTGCGATTGAGAGGGCAGATGTGGAGGGTGTGGAGGTGGAGGTTGATGGGGTAAAGATCGAGGGAAATGTTGTTACGGATGTGAAAGAGGGGAAGACGTATGAGGTTTGTGTTAGAGTGCCGAAGAAGACGGACAGTGTGGACAGTGTGTAGATGGTCACTTTTGGAACTATGCTCGACACATTGACGAATCTTCGGTGTTCGATATATGCATGTGTGGTGGGGCATATGTGAGTGCTGAGCAGCACCAGGTCTGGCATGTATTCTTGATCGCTCATGTACACTGTCAAATCAATGCTGAAACCTCACTATCTTCATCCTGATATCTCGGCATAAGTAGCCAGTGAAGTCCCGTCACGAAGCACTTCAAATACTTGAAAGAGTGCTTGTGTCATTCGAATGGCTAACGAAGGTCTCTAGGAACAATTTTGATCAATCATAAGACAGTGTTAGATCTGGCGGCAAGCTCAATTTCAGTTACAGCTATCAATCATCTTTGATTAGCTGACGTCTGGCAGTTGCGGCTTATTAACTCTTTGTATCGTTCCGTTCCACTATGCTGCAGTGTCCTACTGTATAATAACCATTCTGCGCCTATCCCTACTTTAACGCCAGCGCAATGATCAAACACGATATAAAGATGGTTGGTAACTGTTAATTGAACTTGGTCCATCAAAAAGAGGTCGTCGTGGCTATCATCTTCAGCCTCATCAGCACTGTGCTACACAAAGCTAGCCGAAGTGTAACTAATACGAGTCGGCGTCGCTTCCATCCTCAACTTCAGCGTGCTCCACTAAGCTAGCAGACGTGTCACTACTCTTGGAAGTCTTGTTCTGTTCATCCAACGTGTCCCGGTTTCCTGTAACCCAAGCGTCGATGTCTCGCAGGGCCGTGTGAGGATCGCTTCGACAGCCTTGTAGGAAATTTTGCACTTGAGCAGGCGTGAACGTGTTCGCGGGAACCTTCTCGGCGAACTCGATCGCGTACTGCTCGATCTCGGCCATGGTGAATGCTGCGTCGTGCGCGAGTGCAGAGCGGCCTATGAGACGCCTGAAGATGCTTTTGCCTGCTGTTCGACTCATGTTGCCAAAGTAGACCTTTTTGTCGATACGGCCAGGGCGAGTCAGTGCAGGGTCTAAAGCGTCGGGGTTGTTCGACGTCATAATTAACAATCGACCCTCTTGAGATGCGTTGCCGTCGATGGCGTTGAGTAAACCGCTAAGAGTGACGGTGTTGCGCTTGCGACGACCATATGAACCAGGAGGTGGTAAAGGCCCTAGTGAGGCTGAAGTAGGACCTACTTTCTCTGTGATTGAAGCTTCGGTCTCTGGAGGTTTCGGTTTCGAGGCTAAATGCTCGCGACCGATGCCAGCCGAGTCAATGTCTTCAATCACTACGACGCATTTTCGTGGCAGACTGAGGAACAGACGATGAAGACTACCGTCGCTGATATCACCCGATGCTAGGTTGATCTGAAGATTGGTCAGCTGAGGTGAGGACACCAATGAGTCAAGATGCTCACGTGATAGATATCGCATTGGAGATGTCCAGCCAACGCAGCACTGAAAGATGATTTGCCGGTTCCAGGAGGACCATGAAAGAGGTAGCCACGTCGATAAGGGATACCGCAATCGGCAAAGAATTGGCGCCTTGGTCGTGTCAGCGAAGAACGCTTTAACACGGCGCAGGTCACCGCCCGCTACAACCGGACGACGGGAAGAACGTCAAAATTTGAAGTGGGGAGGGACAACTTACGACTGCTCGCTGTAGTAATATTCAGCGTCTCGTATGATGTCCGATTTGACCTCCTCATCCATGTCAATGGTATCAAGCTTTCGTATGGCCTTCGATACCGATTGCCAACCATCTCCATAAGGGTCGGAACGGCCTCCGGCGAAGTACACTGTGGTCGTACCATTAAGATTCTTGATTTTGAACTCATGACAGAGCTCGGCGAACTTTCGGAGAGGTGCCAAGCTCCAGCCAAGTGTAGTTATCGTCAGCGCATTCTGAAGCTGGCCGTGGTCGTTGACCAGGTTGCCCGCCATGACGCTGTTGTTTCGATGGTAGCTCTGCCCACCCGTTCGCGAAAATAGAAACGGACGGAACCCAACCCTGACAGCTTCAGCATGAATGCAAGAGACGAGATGGTAAGTTCTTCGTGGAGCGCGAACACACTTCGTGAGACTGCGGAAGACGGTGACATAGGATGCAAAGACCTACCAGAATATTCGTGTGCCCAATGGTGGCAGACACACCACCTCGTCATCTGTATGCTCAGGACCAGCTGGGCCAGGGAAGCGCATTGGATTGGGGAAGCCGTTGTTCAGGTTTTCAAGACCTCCGCTGATCATCATGGCGCTGCGAGTTCGACTGTTAAGGATGACTTCTGCTCCCATCCACGCTAGGACATTCTTGGCGACTGGATCTGATTCTGGTACCGTAACCTGTGATGTGCAGCTCCAAAGGAAGAAGTCTCTCAGGTAATTGTATACGGGTCGGACGGTTTGGTATAGACCGATGATTGCCAGAACCTTTTCGAGATCGCCTGCAGTACCTGAAGGTCGAAATCGGTACAACAAACGCTGCAACACCTCTAGTAGGGGAAATGATCTTGTTGCTGTGCGTTTGAGATGCCGTGGGACGAGTCCAGGCGTGTCGAGAGCTTCCGGCCATAGCTGATCTTCGGGTGGCACCCTCACAGCCGCGTTAGGAATGACCAGGTCGGTGGATGTTGACATGTTGCTTCTTTACGTCCAATGTTCAAGAATGAAAACGCTGTAAACATGAAAGAAGATTTTTGGTATGACTTGAAGTATCTGCGACGAAAGTTGACTTTCGTAGGAGCAGCTGCGCTCACGTGCTAGGCATGGACGCAAGAATGTCCCGAACGCTTACCGGTGCAGGCAGCCGCGCGGGCGTGTGGGCGGCCTCGTTGCAACCTAGTCGTGATGCAAGCTCCGAGATAGAAGTGCAGATGGCCCAAAAAACCCCCCGACCAGCTCCAAACAGCTCCAACGCTCAACTGCGCGATAGGGTGCAAGGGGTTGAAAATGCAATTGAGCTTGTGAGGCTGAAGCTCACGCTCTACGAAGGATTGCGCTAGTCATGTTTGCCGCTAACCTTTTTAGCAGTAGCTCTGCATTCACAAAGACGTCATAGGTCAACAGTATTATTTTGTACGCCATCACTCGTCGTTTTCCATATAAGTAGACGAAGAGCTTTCATAGAGTGAAATCAATCCTCAAACCACACCACACCCTCCACAAACCAACGACAATCCAGTTCTATCCCCACGAGTATATCCAAGCATGGCGAACACGAGCGACCTACGAGCAGAGAAGCTCTTTTCCGTCAAGGATTATGTTTGCGTCGTGACCGGCGGAGGCTCTGGTATCGGTCTCATGTCTGCGCAAGCCCTTGCTGCAAATGGAGCGAAGGTCTACATTACCGGACGTCGGAAGGAAGTTCTGGAGCAAGCAGCCAAGTCACACACACCCAATGGAGGCGGCCAGATCATCCCGCTAGGACCTTACGACGTGACCAAGAAGGAGGATCTCGAGCGCATGTCCGAAGAGCTGTCGAAGAAAGAGAAGTACATCAACTTGTTGATTGCAGCGGCCGGTATCAGTGGCGAGAAGGCCGAACCAGATCAGGAGAAGGCAACAGACTTGAAGGAGAAGCTCTGGAATAACGAAACATTCGAAGGCTGGGCCGAGACATACAACACCGACGTGACCTCCGTATACTTCACCACAGTCGCACTTCTTCCACTCCTGCAAGCCGGTACCGACTCCCATGGCCACCTGTCTGCTTCAGTCATCGTCATTTCTTCTATGTCCGGTATCATGCGCCATGCCCAGGGTCACTTCTCTTACAACGCTGCCAAGGGTGGAACCGTTCACCTCACCAAGCTCATGTCCGCTGAGTTCCAGAAGATTCGCGTTCGCGTCAACTCGATCGCGCCCGGCTACTTCCCATCAGAAATGACGACACAAGAGAGCGACAAGAACCAGAAGAGCGAACTGCCCGACGAGAAGATCCAGGAGAAAGGCCACGTCCCACAGGGTCGCGCTGGCCAGGACGAAGAGATGGCTCAGGCCGTGTTGTTCTTGACGAAGAATACATATGTCAACGGCGAGATCATTGCGGTTGATGGCGGTGTCTTGAACATGGTGGCAGGTCGATAAAGGGAGTCGTAATCAGCATGGCGCAAGGCGTTCTGGCAAAAACATAGAAAGGCCACTCTAGTCACTGAGAGATCAGACGAATAACAAGTCACCGTGGGAGGACAATGCTCCCATGGTCGGACGAGCTAATGCGTGATGTCTTGCTTCTTTGGGCGTCCATTCCAAGCTGATGCTCAACGCATGCCCGTCCCCGCATTTCCCCACACGAATGCACCTGTGATTCGGGCTTTGATGCTGATGTGACGGATCTCGCATACGTGTCTTGCATGTGTGGAATCGGATTTGCAGCTACCGATATGTAAATGCACAATGCTATTGATGCGTTTGTCTCGTGCAGCATGCGGGTGATGAGACATGGGGCTGCACGTGAGGGCGCGACTTCCGTTGTTTTGGCCGCAGCGTCTCCGCCGCACACCATCTCAAGTCTCTCCAGATGCGATCTGTACTGATCATAGCGGATTGATAGCGGCAATTGTTGGGTATGACGAAATTGGCGAATGGCAACGATGGTAGAGGGTCTTCCCAGATGCAGGCCAAGCGAGGCGTGCAACGGTCGGAAGCTACCGCGGAGATTTGGCATCCACAGCTTCACCACCCTTTCCATCCCACGGCACTCGACACTCACCGCACCCCCGAATCCTGCATGCTGAAGTGCGCACTTCCCGCTGGCGCGACACTGGCTGGATCTCCTTTGGTGCTGAGCAGACGGCAGGGCGCGCGCAGATTCGCCAGGCAATTTGAGGCCCGTTTCGAGGCCAGGATCCCCAATCCATAGCAGCTCCTACTACGGCCAGGGCGTGAGACAGACCCCGCCAACGCCCAAAGCACGCGGCGCATGGGCGAACAACAAAGCTGGGAGCATTGACGGCCGCCTACGAGAATTCACCACTTTGGCTGGGGGATATGCGCACCACACAGAACGAACCTCCGCCGCTGCACACACCGCCCATCGCCAAACCCGCGACCTGCACCACGCCACGGCAATAGAGGCGGCAATTGACTGCAGCTGGCCCCGGGCCAGAAGAGGGTAGCAAACATGGTGTCATATCCGCCAAAAGCCTCGCACACCGCTTCAAACTCGCGGTCCTCGCAGGCCTCGACATCGCAATCCAGCACGCCCGGCCACGCAAAGAAAGGCTCGACCTCGTCTAACCACAATGGCCAGTCCCGGGAGCGCGAGCAGCGGCCAAGCAGAGAGGGTGCAGCACAGCGAGCGGCCCAGGATGTGGCGGGTCTCAAGGACTACCAGCTGGGCGACTGCTTGGGCAAGGGGGCCTTTGGGAGCGTATACCGGGCGCTGAACTGGGGAACGGGGGAGGCAGTGGCCATCAAGCAGGTCCGCCTGGAAAATCTGGGCGCGGCGGACCTGAAGAATATGGAGATGGAGATTGATCTGCTCAAGAACCTGAACCATCCCAACATCGTCAAGTACAATGGCTTCGTGAGAAGCTCAGAGAGTCTGTACATCATTCTCGAGTGAGTCACCCTGGTACTGAAGATATGATGAGCAAGGGCTAACGTTTGCAGGTACTGCGAGAACGGCTCGTTGCACAGCATCTGCAAGAACTTCGGCAAGTTTCCAGAAAATCTCGTCGCCCTCTACATGTCCCAAGCCCTCCACGGTCTTCTATACCTCCACGAGCAAGGTGTCATACACAGGGATATCAAGGGTGCGAACATTCTGACTACAAAGGAGGGGCTGGTCAAGTTGGCAGACTTTGGCGTCGCGACAAAGCAGTCCGGCCTGGACCAGTCGAGCGTCGTGGGAACGCCTTATTGGATGGCTCCCGAAGTCATTGAGCTTTCTGGTGCTACAACTTCCTCAGATATCTGGAGTCTTGGATGTACAGTCATTGAGCTGATTGAAGGGAAGCCGCCGTACCACAAACTTCAGCCTATGCAGGCCCTCTTCAGGATCGTCAATGACGAGCACCCGCCCATACCTGGTAGTGCTTCTCCCGTAAGTTTGAAGCTCCTTATGCAAGGTCCCTACTAACAGCCACAGCTTCTGCGCGAGTTCCTCATGGAATGCTTCCAAAAGAACCCAACCCTACGCATCTCGGCCAAACGGCTACTCAAGCACCCATGGATTCTCAGCGCTAAGCGGACAGTCCCCGCAGTCCCCACCAAGCCCACCGAATACCAGGAAGCTGTCAAGTCAGTGCAAGAGTGGAACGAGGCGCTCAAATCGCCTAATTCGCTGCGGCGAAGTGCCCGTCTCGCGTCCGGCTCGCAAAAAGTGACCCCTGCCGCAGCAAACGGCCCTACGACAGCAGCTCGCAAGGCCCCTGTCAACGTTAATCTTAACATATCTAAGCACAGACCTACGGCTGAGTCTTTTCGTTCACCAGAACTGGATCACGACGACAACTGGGATGACGACTTTGCCGAAAGCATTTCGCCCCGTGCACTGCAAATGCCGCATCTCAAACCGCAAGACAACTTTGGTGGTCTGTTCTCGAGTGACAAGCTCAAGGCATTTGCGAGCATAGAGGCGGTAACGGAAATGCAAGACAATGGTGATGGTGAAGCCACAGTGAAGAGCCCTCTCAACATGCAACACTATCAGAAAATGCCACAACAATTAGGATTGAAGGCTACGGGAAGCGCCAAGGCCAACGATGCGAAGGCAAGAGCTACAGTCCTGCCCTCACGAACAGCCTCAACTACGTCTGAAGTCGAAGAACGGCAGGATGCGCAACCCAAGACGGTGTTCTTGCGCGGTATACCAAAGGCTGCTCAACTACAGAAAACAAAGGTCGCTGCGCTTGCTCGACCCAGCCAGCTATTCCGTGAAGACTCAGTCGAAGACTATTCGGATCTGCTGCCCACGGATGAAGATGCATTTGAGAGAAAGCTGGCTGCTATGCAATATGCGCAACCACCAGCAATGCTACCTCAACATCAAGTGGCAAAAGTCGTCTCCAGCTCGCCCTCTGAGTCGTTCTCGCCACGCTTGTTCCACCCTAGCGATCTGAGAGCCGCGCCCAAGTCGACGCGAGATACAAGATCAAATGGCAACGCTCGTCAACGTTCTGCGAGCTCCACATCCACACGAAAGCTTCAGCGTACGCAGTCTGAGATCGAGATCCAGAAGTACGCTGAAGATGAAGGTGATGACTTCTCAGACGTCTTCGGCGACATCAGGCACCCCAATGCAAACCCCAGCAAAGCTGAAAGCGATAGCGGTAGTGAACACAGCAGTCTCGCCATGATCACGTCCAAGATGGCCAGCTCATTTGTCATCGCCGACGAGGATGACATGGATCCGTTTGCCAACCTGGAAGAGGGCCTTGACAATCTCAACTTGGAGAACAACGTTGCTCGCGACAGAGACGATCGATTGACGAAGATGACGGAGAACCTGGTAGGCTGTTTGAAGACGAGTCAACCTGATGATGTCCTTCTCGACATTGCCGATCAACTGATTCAAGTGCTGTATGAGTCGCCCGATAAACGTTCGATCATCCTGCGAAGTCACGGCATGCTGCCGATACTGGAAATCCTGGGTACCATACCACCGAATGAGGTCGTCCTACCGCTGCTCAAGATCATCAATCTCATTATTCTGGAGGACGCTGAAGCCCAAGAAAGCTTGTCTTTCCTCGGTGGTATCCCAACGATCTGCCACTTCGCATACAAGAAGTACCCCAGCGACATCCGGAAGGAGGCCGCTGCCTTTGTTCGACAAATGTATCAAACTAGTACGCTCACGTTACAGATGTTTATTGGATGCGGTGGAATAAACGTTCTTGTCGAATTTCTCGAGGAGGACATTGACGCCGAGCGCGATCTCGTACTCATCGGAGTCAATGGCGTATATGGCGTGTTCGAATTACAAGGTCCAACTCCCAAGAACGACTTCTGTCGCATTTTCTCCAGGTCAAGCGTGCTGTACCCGCTAAGCTTGGTCCTGAATCGAATGGTGGAGGAGGATGGAGAAGTTGCGAGACTTATCGTCGGTCGAATCGTGCACATCTTCCTCATTTTCTCGCAAGCGGAAAGCCATGTCAAGGACCTCGTGGCTGACCGAATGATCCTGAAGCGTAAGTCTATGCGCTCATTGCTCGTCATTGGCCAGTCGTTGCTCCATCAGCCACGATTCGCTGTCATGATGCCACATCATTCACTGCTACTTGCTTGTTTACGACCCGGACCCCGACTAACCGCTCACAGGTGTTCTCAAAGACCTCCGCAAAATGTCCCCGCCTCATCAAATCACTATGCTCAAGTTCATCAAGAACCTTAGCTCCCTCTCCTCAACCCATGAAGCCCTTCAGAATTCCAATGCCATCGACATCCTCATCGAATTGCTTAAGTCAACTCGCCAGAAAGACGCGATCACTCGCGACACGAATCGATCCGCCTCCGATCCCACCCGCTTACCACCGTTCCACCGCGAGATCTCGAACCAGATCCTCAATACCATGTACAACCTGTGTCGGCATAACAAGAGTAGGCAGGAAGAGGCAGCACTGTCGGACATCATTCCACTTCTCAAAGAAGTGGTGCGCGAAGGTGGACCACTCAAGGAGTTTGCACTGCCGGTCTTGCTTGAGATGGTCAACTCTGGCAAGGTTGCACGTAAGATGCTATGGGATGCGAAGGGTCTGGCGTTCTACGTCTCCCTTCTTGGCGACCGCAACTGGGCGGTGACCGCCTTGGACGCTATCTTCGTGTGGTACGTATCTGCTTCCGTTCTCGACATGGTGCTATACTTACAAGACTTAAGGCTTCAAGAAGAGACTGCTCGCGTCGAGCAGTATCTTCTCTCATCGCACTCGAATTTCACATCTGCTATCATCTCCGCATACACCTCTGCCGAGCTGTCGCAGTCGACTTTCGAGAACATGCTTGAGCCTCTGCAGAAGTTGGTTCGTCTATCTCCGCCTATTGCTGCATCTCTTGCAGCGCCCGAGATCTTCCAGCGCACAGAGCAGAAGCTTGGCCACAAGGACGCTGTCACGCGCCTCAATCTCCTCCGCATTCTGCGGACTATCTGCGACGCAAAGGACGAAGGCTGCTGGCTTATCCGCGTGTTTGGCTGCTACGAGCGTATCAGCTGGCTGGTGCAGCATGACGGTGCAGTTCTAGTGCGCCAAATGGCCGAAGAGCTTGTTCGTGCCTGCGATGAAGCAGACATGAACAGCCTCGGTGTCGGCTCGAATGGGAAGCGCAGTCTGTCACGAGCATCAGGCATTGGCATGAACCTCAGGCGGCCTGCGTCATCCGCTGGTCGACGTGATGGGTCAGGGTCTAGCACTGGCTCTACTCTTGTGGGCTCAGGCATGGGCTTGACACCGCCGACGCCAAACAGCTTGAAGAGTTCATTCACCATCCCCGTGCTGACCGGCACTCCTACCCTGGGTAGTAGCGGTCGTGACCGCATCACTCGGAGTCAGTCCACGGCCATGTGGGATCTCGCAGAAGACCCGTCCGCACCCGCCTCGTATGGACGGTCGAAGCAACCACCCGTGCTCGCTCGCTCGTCAACATCCTTCGCCGCCCTAGGCGTATCAGGCACACCAACCTCGTCTCGCAGCTCAAGCTCGCGACCACCCTCCCGAGATGCCGCTTCTTCTCTCGCGCGCATCGATGCAAGCAACCGATCCTCTGCAGTCGAGCGCTCGCGCCTGCCCAAAGCTCGCCAAGGTAGACTCAGCGAAGCAGTAAATCGGCGTCGCCAAAGCAACGTCGGCGGCGAGAATGATGCTCCCGCCAACGGTATAGCCACCGCGCCACCACTTCCTCGCCTGCAAATCGTACGCCGACGACGCGAAACGAGCGGTGGTGAGCTAAGCACTGTCGGCAGGAAGGGGTCAAATGCAGAGTAGGGCTCCGCGGAGAACGGCTACCTTGCCACAGTCAGGAGGGGAAGGGGTTGGACGGGATTGTAGGATATACCACTTTTCCATTTTTTTTACTTTTCATTTTGTTGCATTGCGAGAGAAGGCGTTGCGCTAGGATCGACACATTCGAAGCATTGTCAAAGGGTATATGCATAGCTTGGCGTTTGAGAGATATCAGTCCTAGGGGCATTGCGTTTGGGATAGCATGGAATGGGTGCAATATACATAAGTTCATTTGTCCGCAGTTGGGTGACCATTTGACTCACCTAGGTAGAGTGTATTTGATGGGCACGTGATGCTCCGATGTCCTCTACTTAGGTAGTATCGCCCCTGCTGTTCGCAAGAGAAGTGGCATCATCGTGTTTTAGGGAAGAGCACCTTCCAACCGACGACTTTCTCTCACACCATCCAAAGTCATCACGATATCCGATATGTTCACGATCACGGACACCAATCACGTTGAGTTCGTATGAGGTGGAGGCGCGGGGGCGATGCATCTCCGCAGAGGTATACGGCCGTGTTCTGCGAGCTGTTTGTGTGTGCGAGACTGACTAAAGACCGACAGGATCCAATATCCTGAAGCAAACGGTGAACATCCTATCCGCGACTTGCATCTTGACCACATTTCTGGTGGGGCAGTTGGGAACGCCTCGCCGCTGTCCTGCAGTTTGCGGCACGACTTGATTGGCCACAGTACACACAGCCACCTGGGCTTGCAGGGCAGTCTTGGCTTTCTCAGTCTTGTGCGCGGCTCGCTATATATGAGACGGTAGAGCGCGATTCCACCTTCTGCAACATTTTCTCATTTGCGATGCGATGCGTGATCCCTTCTTCGTGGCCGGCACCGCAGTCGGTATTACTTCGCTTGGTATCCAGACGTGCCAGATCTTGCATAAGTACTGCTCGGAGTATCGGGGCCATCATGATGATATCGACCCTATCGTGAAGCAGGCGGAGGGATTACAGGGCATACTTGACGGCCTGCAGCAAGTTAAAGAGAATTGCGAGATCAACAATCATGCACCGTCTTCGCAACTACACTTGGCGCTGCAAGCATGTCAAGAGACATTGCAGAAGCTGAACAAGATGGCCGAGAGGTGCCGTGGCCAAAAGCATCCCGAGGATATCCAAGAGCGACTACGAGCAGCAAGAAAGAGGGCCCTTTGGCCGTTCAGGAAAGACGCACTTGCGGGCATGCAGACGACGTTGAGCAGATTCCAGGACAATATCTCGCTGGCTTTGCAAATAACTAGTCTGGATTTGAGCTTGCGACGAATCGACAAACTCCAACCGGTCGTGGACGCGATACATTGCCAGACCTCCAGTATAGAGCAACATTAACTCCAAAACACCGTCGTGCTAGACTTGGTACACGGCGAACTTCAAGAACTCTCGTCAAGTCAACAAGAACGTCATTCCCACCTCCTATATGACCTTATGCACATCAGAAAGGACCTTGCAAGCCAAGAAGCAGCAATGCGGCGCATGGTAGACCTAAGGGTTAGAAGTGTAGCACGAAACCATGTAGATCTGTGTGCTAATGATATGGTAGACCTACGGTATTCCTGCCCTTCAAGACCTGGGTACTATTCCGCCATCCCTTGTGGCTGAAGCCACTCAGACGGTCAAACACATTGCACTTCGATTCAATGCAACAATACAACGATACAACTCTTGTATCAAAGAACATCGTGCAACGGGCGCTGTGACAAATACGGCCTCTGTGTGCGCTTGCCGTCCCGTAACGAGACGCTCCTTTACACGTCGTACTTCGCTGTCAACCGTTGCCGAAGTTCAATATGCGCATCGACCGAAATGCCCTCAATATGCGCACGGCGATTACTCACGATCAATAGCCACTCAATTTATGCTGTGTACGCGCTTTGTGGGATTTTGCATCCAAGCTGGTTGGCAATGCTCCAGAAGAGGTGGATGGAACTCGATAGCACCTCTGCTTCGCTATCGCGCTGTTCGGGACAACTCGCCTGCATTTCAGATCCTCATAAACGCCAGTGACAAGGTAAATCAGCTAGCCGAATCAGCTTTGACAGGGAACGTTGTAACAATACAACTTTCCGACTTATTGTTGTCCACGTCCATCTCACTTCGGAAGAGTTTTTCTGAGGGTGCTGAACCCTATGACCTCGACAAGTACGGGAATGGAATTTTAGTAGTATGTTCAGCTCAGGTAGAATCCTTTTTGATGATTAACAACGATAGTTCGCTCTGCAATTTGTTCGAATATTGATTTGCCGCGGGCTTTACGACATTACATCTATAGCTTCATTCATAGACATGTGTATTGATCAAGGGGTTCCCCACGATCAAGTGGATGCATTCAGTGTGTAAGTAAAAAGATCTAAATTTGATGAGGCTGACACTGAGCAGCAGACCTGCTGTCTTTTGGCAGAGAGAACTTGTCTACTCCGATGGGCCGTCATTGGTCGCTTTCAGCGAAACTCTATCCCATTTTATAAAAATAGTAGATACTTGGCCGGTACCTGCAATTCGTTGGAATCACGCATACGATGGAGTTCACCATCACTTGTACGATTTAGTGCCGAGAATACTGAGTACCGATGGGATGAAATTCAGGCAGCAAGACGTCCTTTATCTTATGTCCGCAATGTGTGTCGGCTTAGTAACTCTAACATATGATCAGCTTTCGACGAAGAGAACCCCTTGGCTTACGCGATCCTGCAAAGATCCATAGCGGAGCTCGAAATCTGCTTGGAACATCTCGATGCCACGAAATGGATATCTTCCGTCGAAACTTTCGAACATACGACAGCATTGGCGTGCTGGCCTGTAGGAGTTGAACTCATGATTTCCAGTGGACGAGTCAGCCCATCAGATGCATTCGTCGTTCGCCTTTGGAAAACTGCTCTTAATATGCTCAATGTCGAATGAATAGAGATTCTGATGCGTTTCGGTATCGAGGTTACCTCGACTGACTGGTACACGCTCAATTCTTCTGCAGAATATGGATGGAGAAAAGCAAGCTTGGAGAAAATGGTTGAGGTATTCCGGGAAATGGCAACCCGTCTTCTTGTCCTTACAGACGCCAATACGAGGAGGTTGAATGATGGAAGTTGCGAAGAGCCTATCGTATCGTTGCAAGACTCGCTGTATCTATATCATGCGACTGATCTGACGGTAGAAGCAGCCGAAGGTGCTTGGTACGCCGGTTCACGCAACCTCAATACTCCATTCTGGGCCTACATTGATGAGACCCCTGCTGAGACGGCTAATTGGGGGACTGCAATATGGATAATTGCAATGTCCGCCACATATCCCAACTTGTCCCTCCGATGGCCGGTCATCAGCTGGCTCCTTGACCACAGTGCCGATCCTACTTGAACTCATCCAGTATATCTCACGACTCCGGCACACGTTTCATTTTGTCTCTCGGTTTACGAGGCCTGTAATGACTCGAGTGTCGATTCACGTGTCGACCTCATCGACCTTACTGAGACGCTCGACTTCGTCAAGCCGGACTTGTGCGTGTGCTACTGCTCACGAGACGGTTGCAGTGCCATAGGCTGTGCAATATCACGTTCACGCTGGCGGAGTGCCTTTATGTACCGGAGCAACTGGATGCATGAGGATCACTGGAACTGCCATAGACAAGTGGTTCTACCTTACCTGTTCGCCATGGTCGAGCGCGACCAAGATTCAGCGCTGATGGTGTCAGCTATACTGCGCGTCTTGACGTTCGAAAAGCTCCATCTTTCGCATACGTGCTGCTATCGAATCTTCGAGGAGATAGATCCGTACACCGACTTTGATCGTCCGAGTCCAGACGAAGCGAAGGTCATACACGAGCTTGAGCGCGCCGAGATTGAACTCCTCGCTACACTCGTGGAAGAGTTCCAAACAAAGTGGGCTTCCTACAAAAAGCCGTTCGCAACGTTCATCAAAGGAGTATGGAGGCCTCGCATGCGAGAGATACGCACAGGCCGCGAAATGAACAAAGATCTCTACGAGACGGAATTGGTCCGGATGGGTGTTACTCTAATCGAACCTGGCCGGTGGCATAAGAATGAGCATGGATACCATGGCAATTCCGACGATTCGGGCACCAGCAGTGAGACCGGGAGTGAGAATGAGAGTAGCAGTGATGGCGAACAAGATGGATGGTACACCACGGATGAAGAAGAAGAAGAAGAGGAGGAGGAGAATGGAGCGGAAAGCGTGCACGAGGCTGGTGAAGATGACACTTCAAGTGCAATAGCGCATGGAACTGGCGAGAATCTGAGTCATTAAAGTCGCACACGGAACTCAAAGTAGAGAGGACTGTAATAGCAAGGCAATAATGCATCTCATCGTACTCAGACTGGGAACTCAAAGCCCGACTTTGGTGCGCGGCATGAATAACCTCGCTATCAAGCAAAAGCGGAAGGCGATTTTGAGAATTATGTTATAATACATTATGATCGTACTCGCGATACGTTCCCCACCCCATATCTATACGATTATGCAATGTAGGCGTCAAGTCGGCGCGGCACTGAAAACTCCGCCACCGAGTCCAAGATTGTATTCACCAGCCTCACGCATCACAGAACACCAAAGACAAGATTTCGACAAACAATAAAGTTAATTTCCGTTGTGCTAGATATGTGCGGCGCATCATACGCAATGCTTTATTTTGCAATCCCACCCGGAGACACTTCAGATCAAATAAAAAGAATATATATACACAGAATTCAAGAAGGACTTCGGTCCTCGCCTAACCCTCCCCACTCAAATCTCCATCCCGCCAACTCACGCATCTAATCACAGTGTACCACACCTACACCCGTCCAGTCGCACTCGGCCTCACCCTGGTGTGGAAGCCGCTTGGCATATGCCACGCACCCCACCCACTCGGGTGCGGTCTCCCCCATCCGAGGCCAGGCCTTCCATGTCCGTGTCCGTAATGCGGTCTTCCAGTACCTGTCGGCAGCACGGCTGTAGGAGGCGAGCGCATGCCTGAACCGGTTGGGAAGCCGGAGGGGTATGGCAAGGGTGGTGTGATTGTGGGCGTGGGGAATGCAGCGGACGCGTTGGTGTCTTCCGTGTCGGCGTCGCCTTCCTCGCAAGGTGTATCGTCGTCTTCATCTGAGCCTTCAGATGGGGATGGGGTAGCGATAGGTGAAGCGCCAGACGAAAGTGAGATGGGCGTGGCTTCACCACTTGAAGGCACTTGCGGTGTTGGTGTGGGTGTTACAGCCGGACTCTCAGTGTCATCGTCGCCCTCGCCGTCGTCGCAGGGGAGGTCTTCGTCACTGCCTTCTTCAGGGGAGGAAGTCTCGATGGGAAGTACGGAGGAAGGCGAGACTGGTGTGGCCTCGCCGTTAGAAGGAACTTGTGGCGTGAGCGTGGCTTGTGTAGAGTGCGGTGTGCTGGAGTACACGGGGAGCTCGGACGCATCGGGTGTGTCTGGGGCCGGTGTGAAAGCAGGGGCATCACTGGGGTCGAAAGATTGCGATGCGGGAAGCTGGAGTGAGGAGTATGGAGCAGGCAAATCGTTATCGACTGGAGTTGTGCTAGGTCTAGGTGTGTCGACGGGAGTTGGCGTGCTCGGAGGCTCGATGGTCGCGCCTGATGAGACGATGGCGAAGCTAGGCAGGATGGAATCAGCGGGTACTGCGGCAACTGAAGTCGTTGCTACTACGGCGCTTGATTGGATGGCAACGGGAGTGCCAGAAGCACTGGCGTTTTCTGCCACAGCAGAAGACTGAACGGGCGCTGCAGAGCTGGCGATAGGAGCAGCCGAGGACGCTGGTGCTGCCGCAGAAGAGACAGCAGGGGTGCTTGAACCGGCGCCGTTCCTCATGCAAGCGAAGCTGATCGCCTTCACGCTGGAAGGATTGTTGACTGGTGCATCAAGCTTCCAGTCCATATCGACGTAGGGCCAGCAGACACGACCATCGCTCATGGTAACCATGTCACCAGCAACATACACATCCATGGACTTGAGAGGCATGCCGACCTTCTTTCCGTCTTTGACGAGCTGGAAGTACGAGCCAGTGAATGCGCCCTTGCATCCCATGGCGATAAATTCGCACGTGGGCTCGGCAATCTCTTCCCAAGTCACAATAGCGCTTGATCCATCAAACGCAGCAACGTGGGCGTTTTGGCAGTCGGCGGAGCCTTGAGTGATCCAGTTGACCTGCTTGTCACCATCTCCGCCGAGTACAGAGGTAGCTTGCTCGCCGACGAGGGTCTTCTTATCGGAGAAAGTTGCAATGGCGACATTGCGATTGACCGTGCGGTTTTCGGAGTGGGTGTATCCAGCGCCCATCCAGTCGTTGGCTGTGAGATCCTTGGCACCACGCGAGACCCATGTAAAGATGTAAGATCCGCTATCAACGAAACGCGCAAGTCCACTGTAAGAGCCCGACATGCCACCCATGGCCTCATTACCCGCTCCGTTCTGGACATTTTCATTGGACACCTTGACGCCAGTGTTGCTCATGCCTGTGTCACCAGTATTAAGCCAGATGGCACCTTGATCTTCGGAGCAGAGACTGGCAAAGGGAACAGTATCGGCAGCTTCAAAAGCAATACCGGTGTTGTGCGAACAACCCCAGTACGAGGTGGCGCCATCGACTTTGGTCAGCTTGCCGGTTGCGTCAACGTACTGGATCGCATCACCGAAGTGACCCGAAGCATCGCCCGAGTATGCGGTCACGACGAAGTAAGCTCCATACGTCTTGGCGGTTTCGGAGTAGGCAAGATCACCGTTCAGATCGGGAGACGCAAGGGCACCCATGCCACCGACATTATCGGGACCACCGAGCCAGGTCTTGAAGGTCTGCTCGCCGGAAGTATAACGGTAGAGAATTGCGACGGGCGTGCTCCCTGGAGGCGCGTTGGATGTGCCGGTCGGCATAACTTCATTGGTTAGGAGAGCAAAGCCATCGTTGTGGGCGACAAGGCCTCCAGCTTCTTTACCGCCGGTTACAGTCACGGCGTCTCCAACCGCAGCGAAGGTTGAGGGATCAACTTGCTGGACATGCACGCCCGTTTCTGAGGCATCGAGGTACGCAAGGTATGCAGACTTGCCATCTGGCGAGACAGCGAACGGCGTGCGGCGATGATGAGGAAGGCCGGTCCAGTATGAGGCCTTGATGGGATCGAAATTGGCCGAGAGTGACAAGCTTCCTACATATGACTCGAGGTTGCTGCCAGAGAACTGAGCGGCCACAGCACTCGCGAGGGTGGAAAGAACGAATGTTGAGATCAACATGTTGCAAACAGGTCAGATATACAAAAGAATGACAGAAAAGAACGACCAGCGAACCAAAAGCGTGTCAAACGAGCGACAAAAACGAATGAATGATCCAAAGATCGTGAAGTAGTAGGGATCATCACATCATCGGAGTTGCGAAGGTATATCAACAGCATTGGTCTGTGAAACATGCTATTTCCGCCAGGACTAGAAGCCTTGGTTGGTTGACGGCACGAAACGGCAGCATCTCGGAAACTTTTAATGCATGTAAATGTGTGGGGAGACGACTCCACAGCGCGAATGGTATTCGTGCTTTTGAGTGGTGGAATCGGTGGTGGATGGACCGTGCCGACATTAAGGTTGTTTCAATGTGTTTCGTCCAAGGCTGCGCTAGGCGGAAATCACATGTAAGCACGTGATGTAGCCCACCACCAAGCAATCTAGAACCCTCTGTAAGGATGCGATGAGATCACAGGAGAATCAAGTCCTTCGCTTTCACGTTCTGCATGGCTTCGATGCCTGCAGCAAACGTCCCCAACCTTTCATATGCGCCGTGGTGTATTTCTGACACTCCCAACACAATTCCAGCGATGAGATTGTCGTATCTCGCCACGCTGAGGCACAGGACGGGTGCTTTGAAGATGCGCAGAACGTCATCCTTCCGTGCTCGACGGATGGATCTCCGCTTCTCGATCTCGTCCTCAATCTTGAACTCCGTCTCAACGAGTAAGCAATCGGCCCGAAGAGGTATTGTGCTGGTCCCTGTTATGAGCAGTTGATACGTCCAGATGCCACGATCTTGCTCGGAACACAGCATTGCGAGAGTCGAGGGACCGCGAACAGTGATACGGCCTTCAGCAAGCGTGCCTAGAGGATTCAACCCTTTCGGTGTGATGGTTGCGACAAGCAGCTTTACCATAGGCGCAAACGTCTCGCGTTCCTCATCATCCAAGACTGTGTATGAAACAGGAATATCAAGGCTCGCCCAAGAAAATGATGGCGCACGCCATGTATCCAGCGCACGAGGTGTGCTCTCATCGAGTGCAGAGGATGATGCAGACCACAACATGTCTGATGCAAAGTTGGCCTCCCAAAGCCCAGCCAGATAATCCGAATGTGTGGCTTTGTGTAGTTTACCTGCAATACCGGCAATCGCAGGCAGCTTGTCGGTAGGAACTGTCAAATCCCTCGAAGAGTACTTTCCAACAATTGTCTGCCATGCTTGCCAGACTGCCTGGGGCTTCTTGCTTGCAACAGCTTTCGGAATGAGGGAAGGCGTAGTCGGGTAAGATTTGCGTTCCGGCGAACATTCGCATTGATACGACGTCTTGCACTCGAACAGAAGCTCAGTCGCCGTATAGTGGAGTATTCTTGTGCTTAAAACGTGCTCTTGTAGAGCCCATGCTCGAGATGTCAATGGCCCTATCGGCTTCGCTGGTCCGGCTTCGGGGTTGGAATTAGGATGGTGGTCAAGTATCTTTCTTGCACGCAACGCGAACTCCTTTTTCGTGGTGTTCGTGTAAGGAAGCTTGACAGGCTTCCGCCGCTCACTCAAGCATCTTGCGCTCCCATCGCCAGAATTGGTTGCTGAAATTGTGGTGTAGCTGTTCTGGTAGATACTCCCCATTTTCGATGACTCTGACTCCCAATCACGAAGTGAGTCTTGGATGATGCACAATGAGTCGATCCAGATATAACGTAGGCCCAGTTGCCGAGTGATGATTACGGCATCCTGGAACAACGGCGGCAGGGCATTGAAGGAGATGTTGACTGCCAGCTTTGCCCAATTTGACTTTGTCGTTGTAAACTGTGGAGCAGAGCCCCAGCAATGACTAAGAGCGGCATATTGGAACGTCTTGCCTTGGGTATCGATGAGACGAATGGGCGACGTGGCCCGACCAACGTCGAGAAGGCGCTTTGGAGCGGATATGGAAGACTTGCAGGAAAACTTGCATGCCGTATGCTTTGGGTTGGCAACACAACCTTGTATGCATCGACGAATGAAGTTGAAGGTGTCATCAGATCCAGAATTGACCGGAATGTGATGCGCTGTACCAAGTGTCGGCCACGGCGCCTTTGATGCTGAACGAAGTCAGCCTCGTCTCGAGCATGCGCTCGTGAAGATGTCGCCGAAACTTCATTGACAGAGCAATATCGTAGTCTGTACTCAGAGCGGTCTGTTTGAAATTGGGCCTTTTGATAGCAATGGAGAAATGCATACCAGAGCCAGCGTAAATCTCAACAATCTGTCCTTTCCAACGTTCGCCATCAATGCTCGCCTTGATCGTCCCTTTGTCTTGGATATCGACAGTAATTCGAGCTCTGGAGCCTCTCCAGCCTTCCAGGAAAGCATCCAATGCTGTCGACAGAACATTACAAAACCTGCAACCACGATTGGTGACGTCTTTTGTCTGGGAAAGATTCAATGCATCGACCACCAGGCTCAAAGTCGCTCTTGCATCTTTGGTACCTGTGTCGGGATATACTGAGCTAGGATGTCTTCTAGGGTCGAGATTGTTGCATGTACGACATTGCTTGCGTTGCGATTGGCCTATTGACGAAGACGAGGAGGTGCGACGAACAGGACGCCGCAGCGACTTCGGCAATGGCATCGCAAAAGCTGTATAGCCTTAGGCAACCCTGCAGGACATATCAGAAGCGTACGAACTGGTGGACAAGGCTGAACAACGTCGGTAATGACACGACAGCGTGTGTTTATAAGACGGTGCAGCGTAGCCCCAATTAGCCAAGCCGGCTAGTCTTGATCTAGTCTAGCGTTATTGCTAATCTTGTCCAAACGTCCAGGGGTTCAACCCAGTTCCTCACCCACAATCACTCGATATCCCTGTACTGACGATGTAGCAACAGTACTTCGTACGTTCAAGCATGTGGACAGTTGTACTTCGAGATTCTTTCGAAAGTAATGGCGGCCTTCGTCCCAGCACAACGTCATTGGACTTTGGAATCCCAAGATTCCGTGGCTCTCACTCCGCGAAGGGCTTAAGCCGCGTCAAGATCAGTGCAAAATCTGACAAGCCTCCACCCCGTCTCAATCACAAAGCTCACCGGTCATTTGACCTCCCCTAAAAAGGCCGTCAAGGCTCCATGGGATCTTCCGCATGTCTTGTTTCACACGAACTTGCCCTCGGCTCCATCTGCGTCTCAGCCTCCTCCGCGACTGCAGCAGCATTTCCCGAGGGTCGCACGAAGTTGGCCCCCAAAGAACAAGCCATCATGAACATGATTGGTCAGGAAGAGCCTGCTCATGTATGTCTACCAAGATTCTGCATTCAATGCGATATACGAACTCAAATCCAAAAGGTCCACACTTCTGGCCCCATGCGAAGAAAGATGAAAGAAGGTTGAGGCTGTTACCACATGAAGTCTCATATAGGTTTCGATCGCTCATTCGACGACGAATTCTGCCCACACGTAGTACTGAACAAGGTATTGGTCAGTTTCCGCAATGAAGTTGTGAAGGACCATCGGACGTGCAGGCTGAGGCACCAGGCAACGGAAGAAGGACACACGCGGAGATGGACGAAGTGCATACATAAGGCCACTTGACATATCCAGCCTCTAGCCTTCTGTTACCGCATTCCCTCCATTGCATCTCGTTCTCTGTGGAGCATACACAGCCTGCCCATTATCAAGCATTGTCGAGCTGTCTGGCAAGTCTAAGAAACACCAACATGCATTTCTCGAGTCTCATCGTCTCTCTCCTCGCTACGTCTGCCGCGATTGCAGAGATTGTCTACACCGATGCATCCTCCTTCGGCGCCATGCTAGCACGCGGCGAAGCCATCGCAAAACGTCAAGGCTACGCGCCCACGCAGCAAAGCTGCGGTCGCGGTATGAACATGTCAGGACGCATCGGTCTTCGTCTTGATCGGAATCACACTCGTTCCCTCCTTACTCACAACCATCACACTCCCACTCTTCAACATAATCGTAGTCCGTGCAAATATCACCATCCCACCTGGTCCCGACAGTGTCAACCCATTTCCCATGATGAGCTTGCCATTGACCATTGTATACGTTTGCGAGCCTACCGTGATATACTCTTTGAACATGGGAAACGGGATTGTTGATGTGCCTGAATGATCAACGATGACTACACCCGAAGCGCCGATACTGTATGTGGTCCCGCTAATGGCCAGCGGTGGATCTCCAGGACGAAGAGTCTGGCCAGCTCTTATGATGAGACCGCCTGATGCGTCAAACGGTACGACGGATGGTCCGATGGTGACAGGCGGTGTTTCGGTAGCGATGGCGGGGACGGTAATAGTTGAAGTGCCTTTCGTGTCAACCATCACAACACCAGATGGTCCTAGACTCATGGTTGTGCCCCCAACTGTGACAGGTGACTGCCCTGGCGTCAGAGTCACGCCTGGGTTGATGATGATCTGGCCGGGTACATTGATAGGCAGGACTGATGATCCGATCGTGATGACTGGTTGTTGATGAATAGCTGACGGAATCAAGAATGTCGTCGTGCCCTTTCCATCAGCAATGACGACGCCAGAGGCGCCAACGCTGAACGTAGTTCCGTCGATTACTGCTGGCGCATCTCCGGGCTTGACAGTGACGCCAGGTCGTATGACGAGTCCGGTTGAAGGGTCGACAGGCATGACAGACGATCCTATTGTCACGGACGGCAGAGGTAAATTTCCTGGATTGTTCGGCGTAGCTCCTTGGGTGGGCATCGGATCATCGTTCTTTGGATCTTCTGGTGAACGTAGCGATGGTAGCTGCTCCTGAGTGCGGTCATTCTCCGGCCTTAGGGGGTTTCCTGGCCCAGGGGTTACAACTGGCATGCCACCAACACCAAGTTGACCTGGCATTGCCGGAGTGACGATTGGTTGTGTGTCACCACTAGCTGTTGGAGTGGCTTGTGAGCTTTGGAACATGTTCACCGGGGTCAGCGCGATTGGCGGGTCATATGCAGCGTAAGATTTAAAGTCGCAAGTCGCCCAGGCGGGATCTAGATCACGGATCTGTGGCGGCATCATCATATCGGAATAGTAATCATCGGGCTTGATTAGCGTTCCGCAGTATTTGGCCATGTCAAAGTCATCTTGTGCGCCATATCCTGCTTGAGCACACTTCTGCTGGCCGGAGTATGCGCTCCAAGGAGTTGGAGGTCCATTGAAGTTATCATAGTTGACGGGCCATGGAACAAGATCCCACTTTACTGGGAAGGGAGCGAACGCGTTAGGATAGCTGCGAATGCTGTGGAGAGCATCTGATACTATTGTGATGACTCGATTCGCTCCAGGATTGCGACGAGGTATTGCAGAGCCACAATTGTCGTGCACGCGAGGTTCGATGTACGAGATATACACGTTACCCTCGTACATCGTCAACCCGTTCACAACGGCATACCTTCCTGTCGTCGTCGATCGATAGGTGTGGTTGTAGTCTAGGACGCGTGTACTAGCCTAGGCACTAGCTGGAGCGGTTGCGCAGTAGTTTCGACCCACCGAGGTTGTGACGGGCCAATAGTACAACGAGATACCGAACATGCCATTAAAGTAGCATCCCGTGGAGACACAAGCAGAGCAGTACGGCCTAACAGGTTCCATATTGAAAGCTTGGTAATCGAGATCCATGGAGCTAAATGAAGTAATCGCCGATGAACAGCTTGTTTGCAGCGCCAGGCATTCATTCAATGGAATTGTGCAATTTGGGCTCGCGAGTGAAAACGGATAGTCTTCGCCAACTGTCTTTGTCCTGGATCCCGGGAAGATCGTTGTTGATTCGACTGTCGTGACAGGCCCAGCGTAGCAGAGACTGCCACATGTCATCGTACATTCGTAAATCTCAGTGGAGAAAGTGGTCAGCTCCCACTCCCATGTGTATGAAGTCGTGTAGAGGCCGCTGCTCGTCGGTAACCAGTCCCACCACGCGCTTTCGTATGCATCGAATTGAGCTTGACAAGCATCTCCTGTGCTATTGGAAGTATTGTTTGGGTAGAATGCGCTTAAAGACGCGAGTGGCGGAGGTGTAATCGTTGCATGGGCCGCACTCGAAGTTTGCGTCCTATTTGTCCATTGCACAGAATTGCTTACGGAGTCCGGGAAGGCGTGTGCTTCCGCACTGCTCGCTACGAGCATGGAGGTGTTATTTGCTAAAGTCGAAGTCGCAAAAGTCTTGATTGATCCTGTGATCGACGTGATATTCAAGGAGATTGATGAAGAGGCCATAGGAAACGAATCTGGCGCCGAGGCCATATTGCTTAAGGACTTGACAAGCGTTGTATTGGTAAGGACAGATGTGGCAGTTGTGTTGACCGCAAGAGAAGAATTAGTCTCATTATATAAAGAAGCGAAGGTCATTTCTGGACTCAACTGTCAGATACGTGCACATAATAGAACACATGACACTTACTAAGAAAGGACTGCGCATTTGCCAAAGGAGCAAACAGCGCTACCCTACCGAACCGTGCTGCTCGCATTCTTGACGACCTTCAATACGCACCAAATAGAGTGACGATGGGGCTCGCATCAAGAAGGCAACATGGAGGGCCTGTCACTAACAAGGAGACTTCTGAGAGGTTTCGCTTCCAAGCGGCATCGCTGCAGTGTTCTTGCCGGCCCTGTGCTGCAATAGATTGATATGGAACCTGCTGCTTATGCGTATGGCATTTTGCCGTGCTCCTGAGATCTTGATTGGTCGAACGTCAAGGTCTTTTTCTAGAACAATGATTAAAGAACGGATGTATTACAAGGGTCGTACATTGAGCCGATTTGGGCTAGTGGCCTGTGCAAGAACAGCTGAACATGAATGGCTAACGCACACGAATAAAGTCATCCAGGAGAACGAACCAACATCCGAAGCTCTTACTCGAAACGTCGCTGACAGCTGGAGACCGCACACCAGATGGTTGATGCATTCAAGCTCTCCACATACTTCACATCGCGAAGAATGATGTTTAACACGCGATTGGGTGTGATACTGTCTCCTGAACACCAATTTCTGTCATTAGCCCTGATTGCGTAGGCCTGCAAGGGGGAATGAAAGTCGGCCCTTCGCGTGGTGTCGTGTAGGGTACAAATTACTGTGCCTCTAGCGACGACAGATAAGTGCAATGTGCAGGTGACGAGTTGGAAGGAACGTCGTGAAACGTGAGGGAAAGTCCCCACTTCCCATGCGCCGGGCCGGAAGCGACGCCTTGGCAAGCCTGTCCAAATGCAGCCTAGCACAATGCAGGGGTCTCGGGCTTTGAGAAGTCGACTGCTTACATCACACTTCAAGAAATCACTCGCTGTCCTCTCACGCCTCGACAATGCCACGATGAGCGAGTCGCAGAAGCTCCTGCATGAGCACCCTTCCGACAGCGACTCCGACCCTGAGCCTGAGCCAGAACGGAGGCCGAGCCCGCTTCTCTTCCCTTCGCCATCCTCCTCTCGAGCTACCTCAACATCGCCCGCACCACCAGGGTCACGCCCCAATGGCTTCGGCCAGAAACGGCAATCATCTTTTGCGCAGCCTCGGCCTGATGGTGCCCCTCGAACGCCGAACCGTGTCCGCTTTGAGGAAGAAGCTTTGCGTAGAAGTCTGAATGGCGACGCGAGAGGCGAGGCCTGGATGGAGCTGGAAGGGGACGACTATATGAGCGCAAATGACGGGGACGGCAGAGAGCGAGTCCAAAGACTGCCGCTTCTTACTGGAATTGAGGCACCGAGTGTCACGGTCGCAGAGGAGGCCTTTGACCCTGAAGACTACCTCGAAAACGCAAGGCCACGGAGCGGTATGCGGAGTGCTTTCATGAACATGGCAAACAGCATCATGTGAGAGAAGTCATTCGAAGGAAGCGGAGCGACGATGGCTGACAATGAACAGTGGTGCTGGCATTATCGGACAACCCTACGCCATCCGCAATGCAGGCCTTGTGACAGGCACCGTCCTACTTATCGGCCTCACAATCATCGTGGACTGGACCATTCGCCTGATTGTCATAAATTCGAAGCTCAGTGGCACCGACTCATTCCAGGCTACTGTACAACACTGTTTTGGGAAGTCGGGGCTGGTCGCAATCTCTCTAGCGCAATGGCTATTGTATGTACCAAAGCTGGGTATACCAGGAAAAGGTTCTGACGGGGCACAGTGCATTCGGTGGTATGGTCGCTTTCTGCATCATTGTCGGCGACACAATACCCAAAGTCATGGATGCCCTGTTTCCATCCTTGGCAGACATGTCGTTCCTTTGGCTCCTCACGAATCGGCGTGCTGTGATGATCCTCCTGATACTTGGAATATCCTACCCACTCTCACTGTATAGAGACATTGCAAAGGTAATCCTATCTTGCAGCCCATCGCAACGAGTCTTCTAACACCTTGCAGCTTGCCAAGGCCAGTGGCTTCGCTCTAGTTAGCATGTCAGTCATAATTGTGACTGTCATAACGCAAGCCTTCCGCGTCCCGCCCGAATCGAGAGGACAATTGCGCGGCTCTCTCATCATACATTCGGGCATTTTCGAGGCGATTGGTGTGATCTCTTTTGCCTTCGTCTGCCACCACAATAGCCTTCTCATTTATGGCTCGCTCCGGAAGCCCACTATCGACCGCTTCTCGCGTGTCACACATTACAGCACGAGCATCTCTCTGGTTGCTTGTCTTGTCATGGCCCTCTCCGGATATCTCACCTTTGGAGACAAGACGCTTGGCAACGTTCTCAACAACTTTCCCAAGGACAATCTGATGGTCAACATTGCTCGACTCTTCTTCGGCCTTAACATGCTCACCACGCTTCCTCTCGAGGCCTTCGTCTGCAGGGAGGTCATGAACAATTATTGGTTCCTAGACGAACCCTTCAATCCCAATCGACATTTGATCTTCTCGACGTCGTTAGTCGTGTCTGCACTAGCGCTCTCCCTTTTAACGTGCGATCTCGGCGTTGTGTTCGAGCTGTTTGGCGCAACCTCTGCATGCGCCCTGGCGTTCATCCTTCCTCCATTATGCTACATCAAGCTGTCAAAGAAGAGCTCGAAGACTTACCTGGCAATGGCAGTCGTGGCGTTTGGGTGTACGGTCATGGTCATTTCTATCATCAAGACCACAGGGAAAATGGCAATGGGCACTGGCGAACCGGTACAGTGTAGTTGATTCTTTGTATGCATATATACGGTCGCATGGGCAGGCGTAATGGTGGTGCATAACAGCGCGCATGCAAGGCGGCTAGCATTGAGATAATCCAGCATTCAGCATACACTATCCATGTCGAGCCGGAAGAGCCGCCGGATGGACGGCGCACACGCTGCCTTCGAAGTTGGTTTAAGCTCACTAGACGTGGAGCGAAGCTGGTACACCAGGGTCCAACGGCTGCCAAAGACCCACCCAGCAACACCAACGCTAACAACACTGCAAGTGCATCTACAGAGTCAACTTCTGTTGCGCTTTTGAAGTCTCTATGCCCAATTGTCCTCTGTTTAACGAACAATGACGGTGCGGCTGTAACGCACGTCGATGATCCAACTCCCTTCTCGGGGCTGTTTGACGTCATGGCCCCCGACCCTGATTTCCGGATCAAGACAGCGAGCAATACAACGCTGGGCGTCGCCGATGTCATAATCGGACTTGCATATAAACAGCTCATAGAGCCAGCATCTTTTCAGTCATTCAAGTCATACTTCAGTTCCACGAGTTAATTCCCACTTTCTACCACCAAGACCATCCACCTACCTACCTTCATACCAAATAATCATCATGCCTCTCTTCGGCCGCCGCGAACCCTCTCCTCCCCCAACAACCACCGCGCCAGCACGTAAACCATCAATGTTCTCCCGCCGCCGCTCCTCCTCGCCCAACACTCGCCATACAACAACCCACCACACCACCACCACCACCACCTCGCCGAAGCGCACATCAGGCATGTTCAGCCGCTCCTCTCACGACCCGAGCATCACAGCGGCAACGCAGAGCTTGCGCCAGGCTGAGGCTGCGGAACGCGAGGCGGATCGCGCGTTGTACGTGGCGAAGAATGCGGTGAGGGAGGCGAGGGAGCATGTACATCGATTGGAGAGGGAAGCTGCGGAGGAAGCGAGATTGGCGAAGATTAAGCAGAGTGAGGCGAAGGCGCTTGGGAAGAAGGGACGGGCTCTTGGTCGTAAGCTACATCCTAGTCACCATGATGTTTTTGGGAGACGATGCTAACCAGAAACAGGCCATGACCACGTCTAGATGACAGGTGCTGCCAACGGCTTGCTTGATCTTGACTTTGAGGAGAAGGTTTCGATATTTTGGAATGACGAAGAGATTGCGAGAACGAAGCGAGGCGCGTTGCCTTTTGTTTGTAGCGAGCGAGCGAGTTTGAATACCCAGCTGTACCATATATCGTTCTGTCATCAACTACTACATTTCCCATTGCATATTTTGCACAATGTCATCTTGCCAATTAATGTACTTGTTAAGTGCAACGTAGATCTATCACTACAGCGAATTCCCTATCGCCCATGGTCGAACAGAAAGTTCATGTGATCAGATTTCAAGTTGCACTGCGCTAACAATTTTATAGTGACACAATGAAACAGCGGACGAGCATGAAACAAGCTGCATTTGCTTTTCTGGCAACGGAGTGCAGCTGTATTTAGCATCGACGAACGACATGCTGGCACCAATCGAGGCGTCGCTGGTGTCGCTATTTCCGCAGCGCTCAAACTTCTCCACATCACCACCAGCACTTCCTCCTGCAGCCCTGCAACTCAGCTCCCCTGCCCAAAATACTATCATGTGGCGCATCCTTCCCCCAAAATGGTCTGCCATGACATGCGGGCCAAATCATTGCCTTGCTTCGGATCTGCAAAGGGAATAGCGCTGATTCGTCGAGGGAAGACCAGCCTCGCCAGCAGCCTTCGCCCCCACAGCAACCACGCCGCAATGTCGAAACTGTTGTGTTTCATGCTGATGACGACCCAAGGCGAAGCTGTCATAATCATGCGGTTTGTATTGGTCGATCAAGATGCTGAATATGGTGCAGCGATACACTGCTGCAGTCCTAGTCTCTGATTGCAACGCCGGGAAAGCAACGATGGATCGCAGACTGAATAGCCATAAATGCACTGTAGTCTGTGCCTTGTGCGTGTTCATCTTGACCTAGAACAGTACACTTCTACGACATGATCAAGTAGGCCGCAGGTGCTTATACGACACCGCTTGTCTCGATTACCTCATTTTCTCCTCCCTTTCCTACTTCTTTTGTCGGCTCTAGCTGCTCGAGATCTCGGACTTGATCTCAAAAGAATCGGCGGTCTCAACCCATCCAGACATGGGCTGGAAAGGATCCAACTACACCGGTCTCGAGCAAAGCCGTGGCATCAAACACGAGTCCATAACGTTTCACGACATTTCGATCATTGAGCACGAAGACTGTCAATCGGCACGATCTGATCTCACCACTACATCAATCTCAAGGTCATTCTTGATACTTTTACGAGAGTGGAAATGGGAATTCGCCACGTGGGTCCTAGGATCATGCGCGCTCATCAGTATCATAACTCTGCTTGTTATGTACCGGGATTACCCTCTTGAGCAATGACCCGTGAGCACCCGCTTGGCGACAGGCGTGGCAACTCTCTCCCAAGTTGCACAATCTTCCCTGCTAGTATCAGTATCCTCCTGCATTGGACAACTAAAGTGGCACTGGCTTCAGCAGAACCGTCCAGCCGCCGACTTGGACACATTTGAAGAGGCCTCTCGCGGGCCAAATGGTAGTCTGAAGCTTCTTACAAGAACTCGATTGTGAGCATGGCAGCATAGCTGGTCAATTTCCTGCTAACGAAGTAGGCATTTGGGTTCCATCGGAGCCGTAGTGACTGTCATGCTACCCGCTTTCTCTCCTTTTGCCCAGCAGTCGAATACGATCATGAGCCGAACCGTGAATATGACAGGTCCTTACATCAGAGATAGGAGCCAAGCATAGAGTGGCGCAGATACCACTCGAGCGGTTAAATATCAGAATGTCGCCTCGGACACAGCTTTCGTTGACGCAACTCTGATGGATAATTTCGGGAAGAACAGATCTACTCAGTCTCATAACTGTATGTTCAGATGATTTCCAAATCGTGGTCTGCCTGAACAAGAATGACCCTGGACCTAAAGACCATGAAAACAACGTTCGGGCAGGGTTGTCGGGAATATTCAACCAGGATGCTAGCCCGTTCGCTGTCTCGACATCTTGTAGCACCAATAACAGTACGTGGGACGATTACACGACCCTTGGCGTCTGTGCTTTCATCGAAGAGATCACCTCACAGACAGAATTGTACAACACGTCGAGTGGAAGCTCAGCAGTCCGGATAAAAAGCACGAATTGGACCTCACCAACGCAATCACCTCGTTCTGAAGACTCGTTCTGGATGTCTGCGCCAGCTATTGGTCCATCACTTACCCCAGACGACAGCTTGTCACCAGTGGCTGAGGTATACGTAGCGTATCATCCCCCTTGTGATGATGACAATTTTCCGTGGGAAGCTTTTCATGAAAAACAGCCTGGTATTAAGGACTTGTCAAGGTGGAAAGCTTTCAAGGGTACACTACGCATGTGTATCCAGACTATCTCTTCAAAAAGTGCTTTGCAGATACAGGAATCCGGTTATGGTTGGAAGAGCGATGGATTGAGTATTTGGGTGAAGAAGTCGCAGACCGATCTAAAATGGATCGCTTCCGGCACTCAAAAGCAGGGCGAAGGACAATTCTGCCTCCCGGAGCCGAATCAAGGCGATACATTCTGTATAGGCGATTCCGACCTCCTTCAATGGTCTGCGTTGTTGGATCAGACCTGGAATGGTGCAGGCTACTTCTGTGAGGGGTGCGACGACTACTACACTGGCTAGTGGGTACCCACAGCTGTGAATGATGTCATGGGACCATTCTTTGCCAAGTGCAACACAACCTTCAACGCGGGTTATGGGCTAAAAGGTTTTGCGAGTAGACTCGGAAGTATGGCCACGTCTTTCAGCAATGCGTGTGACCTCCGGAGCTAACACTATATCTCGAACTGACCACAAGGCAGTATGCGCACTGGAACTGATGAGTCGCCGCCTGTGAAGGTACACGGAACAACATGGATAAACCAGCAGTATGTCGCTGTCGACTTCGTATGGCTCACATTCCGTTGCGCTATCTATGTCGGCAGCACGCTGTTCTACTTCGCTACGGTGATCAAGTCGACGAAACAAGAAGTCCCCATTTGGAAGTCTTCACCCTTGATTCTATTCCATGCCGCCGATGACGGCAATGGCATACATTCACTCAAAGAGGCTGAGATCCAGTCGAAGAAGCGATAGTTGCAGCTGCAACGTACTGAGAAGAGTTGGTATCTGGAGGACGTTACGGGCAAGAAGGAATGAGGCACTGGACGACAACTCTCTTTGGTCCATGCGTCCAAAGGCTTCTTTGGAAGCGACTCATGGAACGATGACCTGGATTGTATTCAAGCACCATCCCTCATCCCGGACTCTGGTAATGATGAAGTGTCGAGCGATTGAACTCATGAATAGTTGCTCAATATCACGTATGGATCCTCGCCACATGGCGCAGAAGTGAAGCTCGAAGCCAAATAATGAAAGATGGCCACGGAGGCTTTATGGGAAATACAACTTAGCCCAACATATCTTTCGCCTGGCCGAACTTTTTCTCTTTGCTTTTTCAGGCACCGAATAACACACGCGAGTCACTGTCATTAATGTGTGACGGGATGTAGCGACGATGTAACAAGCGTGCCATGACGATCCTTCCCGAGAGATAGTGGGGTTTCAGACTTCACCTCACACATTTCTTGCCTTGGTTTCGCAGTTTCGCATCTCATTACACCCAGCCCTACAGGCTATCATGTGGTGCACCATACATCCTCAATCTCTATAGGGGCTTGTGATGATTGGCAGGCCTTTCCAACGTATTCAAATCAAGTAGCAGGGACGTGCCGCTCTGCAAGTCACTCCGGCTGGCTATATTCCACGCTTCCGCGAGCAACAAAGGATTCCAGACGAACATGCAGATTGACAAGGTCGACAAGAACTAGATGAAGCAACCACGGGCGAAGGCTGGTGAGTTTGTTCACGCACCGCTCGTTTGACGAAAAGATGTTATCTGCGCCTCAGAACGTCACGATACCTTAGCCTCAAAGTATTTCAAGGCTTGTACTTGATAGTAGCACCGGCGCATGCTGTGATTAGGTGTAGAAACAAGTGCTAATGAGCTACTCGGGGCTACGATTTCAGAACACGCCTATGTTCATGACACCCTGTCCGAGCAACTTCAATCTCACGACAACTAACTTCCGAGGTGAAAGTCGATGGATTAGGCGGTCCGATAGACGCCATATTCATAACCGGAAGCACGAAGTTGTACGTCTTCATCAGAGCCCGACTACTACTTACCTAGGTAGCAGGCTTGAGATCACTGCAGCTGCCACAATTGACTAAGCAAAATCTCGATAGGACGCGAGGCAATGCAACCAGGGCCTGTATGCAGATTATTTCCCGTATAGACCATGCGCAATGAGCTGTTGCTGGTCATGCTGCTATACATGGTGTTATCCAGCACTACCTCGATCCGTGCTAGCGGTGCTTTTCGAGTTCTAAATCTGGCCCCACCCCTGGAACTTGTTCCACACACCCTCAACTTGCTGCTTGCAGCCTCGCAAAACAGCCTCGCATGGCAGTCTCGCATGGCAGTCCAGAGTTTTTCGGATGCTGTCATGTGGCGCGACGTTCAGCCTAGGTCTGCAATGATGCGTGGGCCGAGCCACGTTCGTGCTCCCGTCCTACCTGCTTCAGACTCATAGACGCTAGCTTATGACTCGCCGTTGTGAAGCCTAACCGGCCTTCTCCACCCTTGTAGCACCCACGCCTCAATGATGGGACTACTGTGTTTCACCTTAAGACTTTCTCTAGGCAGAAGTAACGGCTCCTTACTCGTGACCAATGCGATTCGTCCAGTATTGGTCGACAGTCGAACCAAATATGGTGCAGCGGCACACTGCAGGAGCGATTGTCGCTACCTGCTACTCTAGGCACAGCATGGTTACTAACCTCGGGTAGATGTTGGACTACCCACTTCGTACCCTGTTGGGGGTTGCACTGCCCAATGTGTGTAACGGCAAGCCTCAAAGACGTACAATAACGAGGCTACAATCGCGATATCTTCACCCTGCAGTCCATCTTGGACACTTAGTTTCTCTGCACGTACCGTCTCTTACTCATTAGCGTCAGTTACTTCTCTCTGAGCTCGCCTCGACCATCTCGCCATGAGCTTGATCCAACCCAATTATGTTGGGTTTGAGCAAACTTCAGTCAGTTGCGGCGCTTCTCCGATAAGCAGTCCGGCCAAGAGCACCACCGAGCAATACGAGAACTGCGAAATTCAACAACCAGAACCTCTTCGGTCACGCAAGTCAAGGTCAATATGGACGCTTTTGCGAGAATGGAAATGGGAATTCACAACTTGGTTTCTGGGTACAAGCGCGTTGGTGGGCATCGTTGCGCTTGTAGTGGTTTTTCGAGATCGTCCACTGAAGGACTGGCACTTTCAACTCCGTCTAGCTACACTCGTGGCCGTCCTTTCACAAGTAGCGCAATCATCGCTCCTCGTCTCGGTCTCGTTTTGCATTGACCAACTCAAGTGGGATTGGTTTCGGAAGAAACAACGACCAACCTCAGACCTCGATAAATTCGACGAAGCATCGCGTGGACCCAACGGAAGCATACAATTGCTACTAAGATCGCGACTGTGAGTAATTCGTTGGATTTCTTAGCTCTGCTCATGCCGACAGACATCTTGCTTCCCTTGGCGCACTTGCAACCGTCATGCTCCTAGCTTTTGCTCCGTTTGCTCAACAGTCTAACACCATTCAGTTGAAGGTTGTAAATAGCACTACTCCAAGCTCATCGATCTCCATCAATCGTGCGGTGACTTGGATGAATTACGCTTGGAATTCGACATACTTTGATAAAGCTGGTACTGATGAGTTCGGCGATTCGACCGCATTTTCGAGTTGTGAGTTTGTCTCCACCTCAATCTGACCTTTGTGACTGATCATCTGATGTAGTTTAGGAGGTGAACATAAGAGCAGTATTGTCCGGCGTGCTGAACAGGAATAACAGCATATCGGACATTGTTGGCACGTGTCAAGCCGAATCTTGTACTGGGGATGACTACACAACGCTTGCTGTGTGCGAATCTGTCGAGGACATTTCTTCGCAGGGCGTGTCATACAACAGAAGTAATTCAACTTCCCCATCGACCGGCGTCAGATTAGCAGGAGCGGGATGGCAGCCACCCTCCTTGGGCTACGACGATGAAGACACTTTCTGGATGTATGCACCGCAGACCTTCACCGACGGCACTCAAGCTACTTCATCCCCCGTTCAGAATGGTACTTTGCCTCCCGTGTCCGAAATTTACCTGGCGTATTTGCCACCCTGCGATGATCGAAACGAGGACAGGAACCTAGGTGGGAATACTACAGCAGCTGAGTGAAAGCTCTACAAAGCAACATTGAGCATATGCATCCAGGGTCTGCGCTCAAGTTTCAATAATACAATGCGTACCGAGATCGTCGAGACTCGTCATGATCTCAAATGGAACGATCACTATGAGCACTGCCTTACCGAACCATACAAAGGCGATAACTTTTGTATCGGAGCTCCCGATATAGCTCAGTGGAACATGATGTTAGAACGCACATTCAAGGATTCAGCATACTTGAATGCTGGTGGTGACAACTACTTCAAGGGGCAGTGGGCACTACTGATAGTAAATGATGTGGTTGGTCCCACACCCGCCTTTTGCAACCCGAACATGGGCCTAGGATACGGCTTCGAGGGGTTCACTCGACGAGCAAACAACGTTGCCATCTCAATCAGCAACGCGTACGTCCTGGTTCATCGGCTACTTGACAATTGGACTAACAATCAGCACAGGATGCGCACTGGCAGCCCTTACTCGCCACCAGTCTACCTAAACGGGACAGCATGGTCGTCCGAACAATACATCGCTGTCGAACTCAATTGGTTGTTGTACCCCTGCATCATATCTTCAGCGATAACAGTCTTTGTGTTCGCGACTGTCGTCAAGTCGAGAGATGAAAAGATGCCATTATGGAAGTCTTCACCGTTGGTGCTTCTGCATGCGGCTGAGCAACAGAACACGACGACAACGCTCAAGGGCGCCGAGAAAGATGCGAAGAAACAGCAGATCCAGCTACAATACAACGGGGAGCATTGGTACCTTGAAGATGTCTCGTGAAAATGACGCCAGGTTGGGTGAGCATTGGGTTTCCTTCCGCTATCTTTCCAGTCTGGTACCTCTCTTTCAACGCCATTGCAGGTATGGTCATCCTGATAGTCACTTCCCACCAAATCTCCGCTTCCTGTCCCTCTGTCTCCGTACTGCGAGGTCTTCCATGCTATATGGCATGACATGTACACTACCAGCCGCGAACCCGTATCGCTCTTTCGAACACCACAAAATGAGCAGCCAAGACTCTCCACCGGTACTCGTACAGTTGCCGATAACAGCGACAGTTCCCTTGCCACCCTCCACGCTACCGCGTAACAGACGCCCAAACCACGACCGCCGCCCCGAAGACCACCATAAACACCAACACGGTAACCAGCCAAACGCTAATACACGTACTCCATTCGTTCAAATCCACGTCTCGCGCCCTTCTTCTCGCAATATTCACTCGAAAATCTGCATCTCGTCTCGCTCCCTCCGACTCGCTGCTCGCCGCTTCGTCATCGCGTTCCAGGTCTTCGGGCGGCGGAGGTACGTGGTGTGGCTGAGGGAGTGAGTCACGCCAGTGTCGGTCTTGATTATGACATTGCGGATCGTATGGGTTGAGGTCTGTGTATCGGGTCGAGCTGCCGTTGTATAGGGGCGGTTGCTGATCGCTAGACATGTTTGGGGTTGAGGCGATTGAGAAGGCTTGCTTTTGGAATCTTTTTCGTCTTCGGTGGTGTGGGTGGTTGATGGAGGCGTTATGGGACCAATTATGAACGAGTGGAGCTGCGGGGAAGGGAGAAGTTGTTGGATTGAAGAGTCAGCGTGGTGGTGATGGTGCGAGCGTTTGTATACGTGACGTCTGGGAAACTGACGAGCGATCGTGAATCGTCCCAGCGAAAATGAATTTGCAAACAAGTGGATGGAGATCAATGTGCGTCTGATAATGCTTGGTCTTTCGAATATAGCAAACATGGCTGTTTTGGTGTGGGTGAAGATACTAGAACCTGCGGACCATGACTTGGGAGTTGCACCAAAAACGAGCTCTGAAGCACTGCTCGTACGTCCTAGACTCTTCGGAATGAAATTATTTCGCAGATATGCCAAACTCTTGAGTGTGTCTGGGTGTGTATGAAGCGCTCCAGCTCGGCGATTCAGGTTTTCACTGCTTCCAAGCCGCTTCACCACACTCAACCACTTCGCTTACCACCGCCACCACCACCACCCACCTCATACTCAACTTGAAGACATTTTCGGCAAGTATGGCGCGCATGAAATCAACACCCCATCGCGCTCCTGACTCCATCTACGAAGCCACTTGCGCCACCCGTCATCAACTCTCGCAAGCTGGGTTTACGCCTGCCCGTCAACAACAACTCTTGCGCGTCACCGATCCAGACGCGATCAGCAATTTGACAGACTAGACCTCCCGCCAAGTCAAGCAGAAGCGCTACCGCGACATGAGTAAAGCCTATCGCATTATCTCGGCGGCGATTCAAGATCGAAGACTCGTGACTGACGAGAAGCTTGCCTGGCGAAGGCAGTAGGCAAGAGGGAGGAAGCACTTGAGTATGAGGAGGACAATGTGACTCTGAGTGCGGATTCGGAGGGGAATGTTCGTGAGGATAGAGATAGTGAGTGCGTTGAGCGACTTTGGTGTGAGGAGATGCTGATTGTGGTAGATGACGGGTTTCCTCTTGGCCGCGAGACTGCTCAAGGACAGAGCTCAAAGGCTACACGTCCTACTGTAAGTTACTTAGGTAGGATCGGCGCGCACATAGAGATTGTGGCAGATGAGGAGCTCCCGCTCGAGGGCGCAAGCGTGAGCCAAGCCAAGGACACCTGGAATGTTGCACGCCTGACAGCTGCAAACCTGGCCAGACTTAACAATCAAGCGCTCGCTCCTGAAGATCTCAACCCTAAAGACTCAATTTCCACGCTCACCAGCGTCGACAACATCAGCGACTTGAAGCCCGAAGACGAAGACGACTTCCGAGCTTCCACTGATGCCGCACATCTCTTCAACGCTTTTGCAACACTAAAGTACAACAACAATCCCTTCGATCGTCCGCATTGGCTGACAGGTCTCGCAAAACCCCTTCCACACCCCGCCCTCACAGCTCTCGAAAACTTCGCAGTTCAAACCCGCTTTTGGCACGACGAAATCGTTCGCTTGACACAATTTCGTCGCACCCTGCCCACTCCTTCTAACATCCCCAGTAGCGGTGGGCAGTGGCACTTCGAGCACTTCGGCGGCACAGAAGAAGTGCGCAAGGTTGTTGGCAGGAAGTACGAAATCGTGTTCACGCGCGGAGTGTGGAAGTTTATGGTCGGCAGCGAGGTGAGGAGGAGGGTATTGGACGAGTTTCCTGTTGATAGTGCGGGCGAGATGTTGGGTTCAGGTGCATGGGATGAGGATGCTGAAGGGCAGAGACTCGACAGAGAGATTGACGTGAATGATGGATGGTTTGACGTTTGGGAGGAAGGCGTGGAGAGCGAGTTGGAGGAAATGGATGAGGAGGGCGAGGTGGATCGGGAGGAGATTGGAATTGGGGAGGACGTGGATGGGTTGGAAGATCTGGAAGACATCGAGATCGATAATGATGATGATTTGATGGAGGAAGACGAGGACAACGAAATTGGGCTCGACGTGGACAAATGTGAGCTGATGGAAAGTATTCCCGATGACGAAGACGTCTGGGAAGATCTCGAGGATCTTGATTGAACGAGGCGCATCCGCGTCCGCTGCTCGAGCATTCAGCTCCCCAGTCACGAGTATCTGTCATACTCGACATCCAGCCAGCTTATCTGTAGCTAGCCAACGGTCCACCTAGCGTAGTATGCTCGAATGCTATCAGATCCAAAGTCTTCGATAGGTTCAGCATTTCGTCTTGTCAACCAGACGATGTTTGTGTTTTAGGTATGTGCCTTTGGCGCATTCGCCTCGAATGTGTTGCGTAGTAGCGTGCTGGTCGGTTTCACGAGCAGCGAAGTCTTCATTACAAGTCTGTCGAGGTCGAACGTAAGACTTCGAGAGCTATTGGTCATGGGAGGGAATGTGTCTGCCGCTTGGACGGCCGTCAAAGTGATTCTGCTGCGCTACACTAGATATGAGTACATGCGTGAGCCTACGATTATCATTTCTCAGCTTGTTCCGTTGTCATACCGCAAGTATCGCTCAACCACAAGCTGTCCCATCGTTGCATACCGGCTGCGGTTCCATTGCTGTTGATTGACTGACACATGTGCCTGGAAGGCTTCGGAGGATTTGCAGAGCTGACTATTAGCGGTCTGAAGGATCGAGTGCCTGTGATACTAATATTGAGGGTTCAGAGTGTTGTGAGGGTTTACAGGCTGCGCCTGCATCGCGGTATTCCACAGAGGCTCAAGGCTGCCTGGTCAATGCCATGTGTGATGATAGCTCGTCACTGTGTGGCTCAAATCACCCCAGTAGTGGTGGTCCTTGATGGTCCTGGTGACTGGGCTGCCATACTCCCGCCTTAGCTGCAGCGAGCAAAGAGGTGTCCGTGCCCCTGTTGGAGTTGCGCTTGCCTTGCCAGATCGACCCCCCACGGGCTGTATCTTGAGCATCACAGGCTCAAATCTTTTGATTCGAGTGCCAGAGGAATGCTGAAGCTCCAAGTGTTCACGGCCAGCAACTCCGGTGTTGCTGTGGGCTCTTAATGAGCCTATGCATCGCCTTGAGCAGCGCGGAGGTGAGCTCTTCTGCCTCCGGCAGCCGATCCCTCTATCGTGACTCCAAGTGAGCGTGAGCCTGTGTCCCTGATGGAACCTGAGCTCCTCCATGCCCTCGAGGCCATAGTATTACAACCACACCACACAACATCACGAGGGCGGTGCCCGAAGAAAGCCAAGATCCATGGCATCCACCTCGAACTCTTCTGGTCTCGATAGCACATCGGGGTGGACTTGCATGGAACTGCAAGTATAGTGGGAGTGAGCGCCTTCCGGTTGCGTAGCGACGAGGGGCACGCAAAGTTGTTGGGTGAGAACAAAAAGCCTGACCACGCCCTCAGCTCCATCTCCGCAACACCAACCTCCGACACGATCACCATCTTCCCGCCGACCACATGAGCGAACTCCCGCAAGATATCGCTCGCGAGTTCTCTGCTCTCATGTGCTATTCAACAACCTCCCAAGCTTGACGTTGTTGTCGTCACACGAGAACATGCCAATCGGTATTTGCGCCCTCAGCTAGATCAAGGCAGCGTCAGGGCACCTAACACATTCACAGGCATCGTCTCAGCGCCGCTATGGGACTCGAAGATGTTCGTTCAGCTTGGCGTTGAAAGGAAGATAGTGCCGCTAAGGCTTCTTCGTCTCATGTGTTTTCTATCAAGCCTTCCAAGCTTGACACTATGGCCGTCACCATTGGCGCCCATGTCAGTACTGCAGGAGGTTGGTTTGTCCTTAGTCGCACTTGAACACGAGAAGATCACACACTGACTCGGACCAGTCACACGGATGTTAGGCATTCACAACGCCATGGCCAACCTCTTAATGATCGGGTGAGTCGAAGATCATGGTTATTCCGAGTGCACGACTGACTTGAATAAGGCTTCGACCCGCCAGCAGCCCCGGACCCGAAAATGACGACCACGGCTGCTATGCGGTTTCCCACACGACAGCAACGCTGGGTTGAAACCACAAGCATGCTTCGACATGTCACAGACCGCGCTGCCCCGTGCGGATATCATTCAACATGCGTCGTGTTGACAACGACTTTCGAAGAGGCGCAATGACATACCTACACTTTCCACAAACATAGAAAACACGTGAGACGGTTTTGGATGCCGAAGTGGAAAGTGTGATGTGGAAAGAAACAAGATAATGGCCCAGGAGAGAGCTTTTTATACCTTGGGTGTCGAAAATCTGCCGGAGATGGCTCATGTACGAAGTCAAAAGTCTGATGGTCTTGTCTCATATTCGAAGTCGAAATCGACTTGGGCTTCGTCTGATGTGTTTTCTATCAAGCTTGCAAGCTTGATGCCGGCTCCCCGGCATGGAGAGCCCCGCATCCTCGACTTGGGCTGTGGAAGGGCGGGCGGCCTTGGGCCCTTCCACAACATCGTCAACGACACGCGCCTCCATGGCCTCCCCATGGTCCTCGAGACACCCGTCGACGTCATCGGCGAAGACGGCAAGAAGTTCGAAGACAAGAGCATTTGGGCCCGCGAGACCAAGATGCTGGAGAGCCTAGTCGGCATGGATCGTCGAGTCTGATGAGTTCAAGGGCGATTGAAGACGCTGCGATCGAACGTGGCTCGCAGTACGTCCTGCTCTCCTCAATACATCTTCTTCTGCTGGCATCTTCTCAGAGAGCATCTTCGCCTCGTGTGTTGTCTATCGAGCTCCAGGCTCGATGTCAGCCTCGATGACATCCTCAAGACGCGCCGCCATGGCCTCGCCCAGCCGGGCCATGGAAGAGGCCATAATGGCTGCGCACTTGAGGACTTTTACAACATCATGGACGAAGGCTCCCGTCCGAAGTTCTAGGAGATGACTACACCGGTTTCGATGGTACATGCGCGCCATCGGGCTTCTCCATGCTACATTGATATACCATCTCGGATGTATTCGCTAGTTGCGAGGTTTTTTTGGGGTGGATGCTCTGGATCGATGTCTTCTCCTGGGAATCTAGTCGCATGGCAACGGCCACCACTTCTACTCGTATACCACCTTTGGTATCTCCAAATCTAGCTCTTTTCCGTATCAGCCCTTGGGCTTTGTGCATCGTGATGTCGCGATAAGGTGTGTGTGTGTACAAACATCCTTGGCAGGATGCGTCGTGATTGAACAGCCGGACGCCTGCTAACTTTTTCTAGACATCTTCGACGCGATCTTCCTGAGTACAACCATCCGTCTGATGCATGAGTGAGATGCAGCATTGATGGTGCTCGATGAAGACAGGATGATTTGGCTCAGGAGGTTTGGTGGTAGGCGCGAACTGTGGTTGGGCGCAACTTCCCCGCCATGCTTCGGCTCGTCAAGCATCCGAAGACTCCGACTTCAGACGACATGTCATCGTTCTTCTTCCTCGCATGTCACCGCACACGGGTCTAATGACCTTTTTACATATCTTTCGCGTCAATTTGCAACACTCCACATCTCCCTGGACACCTCCAGAGGATGGAATCTGACGACATCGCACCTGTGCGGTGCATCTGTCAATGCCGGTCACCTCCCGTGTTGTTGTAAGAAGCCACTTCCAGGACGACTTTGGCTGGCCCTGATCGATATTTCGGACGCCCTCGCAACATCCAGGCGCATTTTGAATCTTCTTTGGGCAGAAAGAGGGCTCGCATGCACTATTGAACATTGCCACGTAGCCGTATGATGTGAGCGATGCTCTGTTCCTCGTCGCATGGCTTCATCTGCCAAATAGGCCGGCGTGAGATGGTCTTAACCGTCACCGCTTTATCCTATAAGAGCGGTGGAGAACGACGACGTCGCTCTTGCCTCACATCGGCCCTGGATCCTCTTCTGTCCGAGTGTAGCGTCAGCTCTCCTGTACACCCGGATATTTTCTTCGATAGCATCGCATGCATGTGGCCGATGTGTTTCCTCGTATGCGCTCTTGCTAGGGTATGTATACTGTTCGCAACAGTTCGCCGCTTCGCCCAAACTCAATAAAAGCTTTAGAGAAGGATCGGGGCATGCCTCGATACGTATCCGATGAGTGTACCGCATCGTATCTCTCGTGTGTGGACTCGGTCTGTGATTACCTAGTAATCTGCGTCAGTTAGGCCAAAGTAAGAGTGGGAGTCGCGCAAGATTTGGAAGCTCGTCTTCGCATGGCTATCCAGCGCTGCTTCTGCTTTCGCGGATTGAGACCAGCATCCATCAGCCTGAACGCCTTCGCGAGTCGCTAATATCTCAAGTCTTCCGTCCAGTAGCCTCGCTGCCTCCATTGTACGCAGTTAGGAAGCGGAGTCTGCGGCTAATGTTTGAGAGTCACGCAAGTTTGCTCCACTCGCAGCGAGCTCAGCGACCTCCGCAGGGACACGATGACACGCACTGGGCCTCTCGCATCAATACAGAGGTTCCTCCTCGATCCCTCAGGTTGTGGTGGCAGCCATCTCGGCGCTTTGAGCTGTTATCGAACGCCGCGGAGGATGTTGCGATGGATGAAGTCGTACGCGAGAGGGCTGTCGAGCTTCAGGTCGCTCTGATGGTATGTTTTATATGTTCAGCAGCCTGTATGGAGAGATTCTGTCGTTTTGCAAGTCGCCGGCGAGTTTGGTGTTGGTGTGCTGAGAAGAGGGGCGAGAATTCAGCAGCAAGCTGCCTCACTATTGAGCCCCGCCGTGGATGCCGGAAGTGAGGGAGCTGTCGCAACACAACGAGACGTTCGGCGCCCTGTCAGAGCTGGCGAGTTTGAGTAAAGATGCTGGAGCGAAAGCTACATGTCAAGAAGTCTTTGCACCAACTCAAGGCATTGATCTGCTTGCCCAGCGGTGTCTGGAAAGTGGAAGATTGACTATGGCTCCTTCGCAACACGCCGTGCATGAGCTGCAACGGAGCGATATGGAGGTTCGTAAGAGCCAGCAGTTTCAAGAGCAGGTCAAGGAGCTACCGCACGTGTGTAAGAGACTTTACGACGCTCATGTGGATTTGGAAGGTTTCAAGCTGCTACCTTTGAGATGCACCACCCGAACGGTGCCCTATCCTCAAGTACATGGTATGCGTCTCTCCGCCCAGTCAAGCCACTCCTCCCAGGTCCTGGACTTCACAAGGACTTCGAAGGATCCAGTACATGCCTCACTGCTTTTAAGCCTCTTCCTGGCGTGCTCAATCAAAGCGGCCGCCATCATGGCGGTTGATTAGTGCCATGTAACCACCACGCTCCGTTTTCTCCTGCCTCTTCCTACGCTACACGAAGCAGTAGGCTGCCAGTCCCATCCTCACATTGTCTCTCGGAGGTCTCTTCACGCTCGCCAAAGCTTCGGACACCTTGCCGGGTTCTGCCGCTGAATTGCTGGTGTTGTGTAGGATCCTACCAAGAAGGTCAGCACTAAATCCTCAAAGTCACTTGAGCCATATCATATCCCTAGAGCTTGCATACCTACATGAGGTGGATACCACATACTATTGGGACAATACTATTCCTCGTAGCGCATTTATTGGCGCTCTATTGTTCTGTAAAGCTCATCGTCGCTCGCATTTGGAGTCGCCTTGGCAACCCCATGACTGGGCGCACTGGCCCCTAACCGACGGCCACATAAAACTTGCCTTCATTTTGAACTCTTTTGCTCTTCAGCTTCAGACAGCTCTACATCAAAATGTCTGCTCCCAACGCCAATAACTCCTGCGGCGCCGGTGCCTCGAGCACCAACAACACCACCACCACGGGCGGGTCCTGCCCTCAAGTGCCGGCATCATCATCACCACCTGGCGCGCCTCCGCCGCCTTCGCCGCCTCCTCCCCGGGGCTCTACGGACATTCCGCCCCCGCCGCCCCTCGCAGACCTGTGGGAAGCGGGCGCCGATGCCCAGGGCGACCTCGAGGCCGAGCAGTTCCTCGCGGAGACAGAGCTTCGCCGCCCTCCTGGTCCCACCCGCCTCGAGGTGTATTGGGAGAGGCTGGCTCGGTACCAGCAGGCAGAGGTACGTGATATTATGCCATTCACATGTAGTAACTTGAGCTTATACTGTTCGTCTAGCGCTGCCTGGAGTCCGTCTTCGCTGCGCTCGCGCAGATCCACGCGCCTGCCGCGCCGCAGACGAGTCCGCTCTCCGGGTCCTGACAGGACCTGCAGCTGGCGAAATGCGGCTGGTTCTGATCGTGGGCGGGTCTTGCTGGGTTGGGTTTGGGTTTGGGTTTGGGTGGTGTTTGGGGTTCGGTTTTGGGTCGGCCTGGGTGTGGGTTCATAGGGGACGCCCTTAGACAATGAAAGGCTTCTCTTTGCCGGCGGCCTGCGGGCTCCGAGCCTCCTCTCCTCTCATATATGTTCCCCTGATATCTTATGTGTGATATGTGTTACCATGATGACTCTGTCTGAGATGCTTCAACGTATTCTGATTAATCTACACGACCGTTCGAGTCACATCAAGGACATGCAGGTATTATCGAAAGTCGCAATGAGCTCTTTCGGGTAGATGCTGAGGACATACAGGCTTCCAGAACCCGAGGACAGTTTTTGGATGCTTACTGCACGCAAGGAAGAGTGCCATAGAAGAGTCAAGGTGCACATATGCGACTGATCCTGATTACCACTGATTGAGCATTCGTGCGGTAGGTACGATGTCAACCAAACACAATGAACACACTGACAGCGTGTTAGACTTAAGCCTGCAATGGCCACGATGACGCCGTTTGCTAGGGAAATTTTGCGCAACAACCAAGCCAATTGGACCTTACGACAGAGCTCGAGATGTATTTGGTGATCTAAGATTGGAAGCATAAAGACTTTCTAAATCGCGTATTCAGGGTCGCAAATGATGGTAGTGCTAGTCGTCTCAGCAAGACTGGTCTTGGAGGATAGATCAAATACGGAAAGTAAAGTGACAAGGAAATGATGCACTGGCATTCATGGCAACCACTCATCGATTCATGATGATTCATCAATACGGTCGAACTCTCTGTAAAGGACCGCGATGCTTCTCCACTGTGTATTTTATGTATGCAGACGTTTCGGGCATCCGGAAATGCAGTTTGTCTACCATTTGGACGTCGCAGATATACTGATACTGCTGTGGTCTCTTGGCTGCCTTGGGGATAGTTACTTCGCAATAATCTCCTTCTGATGCCGGACTAGCACATAACTGCTCTTCCACGCCTTGGCGGAGCGTCTCCTTACGAGTGTCTGCCTGATCACTATCTTCGTCATCCTTCTCATTTCCTTCCATTTCACGCAATACCACAGGGGTTGTGGCTACAAAGAGTAACCAAAGCTCATCGCCAGGAAGCACGTACGACTGAGCTCTGATGTCGAGGAATGTCTCCTTTGCAGTAGAGTCTACGAACTTGCGGAATTGGAGATAAGTGCTCGGTATCCAAACACGTATCGCAGCTGTAAGCTTCTCTGCAAATAACCCGCTGACCTCTAAGACTCTGCCGTTATTCCAGAAGGTTACCGCATCCTTTGATCGCGGTGGGGACGGTGCCAGAAGATCCAAGTCCTTATCCTTTGGTAATGCTATTTGCGGCGAAGTCCAATTGGGTACCCAAGACGGCAGAGTTGCAGAGAGATGCGTTCTCGAGCAGGATGCGTAAAGAAGAATACCAAGTGTGAGATCGCGCTCGATGTTACTACGAGCAGCCTCTGTGAAAACGTCCTCAACAGATTTGCCGACATAGTCTGGTCGTATGGAGGAATCATGATCAAGGAGCCCAAGAAAAGCGTAAACGTTGTCTCGTTTGTCACTGGCCCCACAGATTCGAGAGTGCTTAAGTAATGCGAAGAGGTCTGCGCGCTGTGGGCGGACTTTCCAGTCAAGAATAAATTTGACAGCGGAAAAAGTGCCACCCTTCATCGTGCTGAGAGGCTTTCCGAGGCTCGCTAGGGTTCTCGAATCGTGGACGGGGTAAAACATTCCCCGCCACACAAACTGTTCCTGGAAATGGAACATAGCGGTCAAGACTGGGGAAGACACAGCTTGTCCACCATAGAGGAAAACGGCATCTTTGGCGCATTGAAACTCTTGAAATGTCCAAGCTCGTCTCCACCAAGATTCCTGGAGTAGACTTAACCAATCCCTCCCAACCGCGGGGGACCTTAGTAATCAACAAAATGAGCTTCCAATTCAGTATACTCCGATTGAACCATGTTCGTGCATGATCAAGGGCATCTTCGCCTCCGGCTAGCATATCTGCAAGGCCTTTGAAGTCCAGGTCGTGCTTCTCGTCGTGATATAGCAAGTTGATGAGATCAATCGCAGCTCTGTCGCCATCCTGACTTGACAAGCACACCGCCACATCTCGAGCACATCAATATATTTCCCCCATGAAGTTGACTTGATATGGTCTCTCCGTGGCGTCGCTCTGGTTGATGCAAATCTGATCCGCCCAGAGCAGGGGATCATCGCCGTTGTGATGCTCCTTCCGATACTTGCAAGTTTCCCGAATAGCTCGGGCAAGATTTGCAAATGCGTTAAAGTCGAGCCCATTCGCTCGGATCGTGCGTGTTTCCTCTGGATTTCCCGCACACTACGAGATGGCGGTATACGTGTTGCGGACCTTATTCAGTGCGACCCATTCAGTGAACTGGTAGCTGGATGGAAGACCATCCGCATCTCGTTCGCAGACTTTGAGCAAGCGAATGCTGCGTGAGGACCTGTCGAGCGGCTCGTAGGGGATTTGAGCATAGAAGCTGTGGTTTTGCGGCGAGAAGAAATTGTCCTGTTTGGGAGTGCTTGTTCGCGCAGTCTCCTTGCCCTTCGCAGGCTTCTTGCTCTTTGTCGTATCTTTGCTCTTCCCGTGCTTCTTGTTTTTTGCCGCATGTTTGCTGCTCACGGCCTTCTTGCGCTTGAAGATCTTGTTGGCTTTTATGATGTTCTGTCTCGTCGCTGTACCTTTGCTCCTTGCAGTGCTCTTGATCTTTACGGTCTTGTTACCTTGTGTCACACGCGAGGCTGAGACGACAGCCTCGGACTCTGCCGTTTCCGCTGCGGTCGCGGACGTTGCTTCAGACACAGCGCAGTCTAATCCGGAAGTCGCAGCTCTTGTCGCAGCAATTGATGCGCTTCTAAGCTTCATGATGAATTTTGAGTGATAGTTGAGAAGACTATCAATTGTCAAGTGGCGGCCAGCCGATGGAGGTTGGGAAGGCTGAGCGCCATGGCTGCATATGCGCACAGCCCTCGTGGCATAACGTTCGCCAATCATGTCCAAGCTACAATGACAGCCTATCGTGCGAATGTACTCAGATACTACTTGAACAGCACAAGTAGGTGCGTAAAGGAGACAGTAGTGTTCGTACCAGCTGGGAGAAAGTTGTTGTGTTGAAAGGTGCGATGACGAAAGGACGTCGCACCTTGCCCTAGCGGAAAGGGAAATCACCAACCACCTAGGTGCTTGCAGCTTCCCAAGACTAGGCTCACAGCCTTTGAGAACATCACGACGTTTCGTTGCCAAACAACATTGATCTCGAACCTGATCAATTGCTTCTCAAACTATCATGTTAACATCGTCCACGCTCCACACTCCTCCCACCATCCAACCTTCCCTACGCCCCACCCTCCCTCTTCGCATACTCCTCCTCAATCCTTTCCTCATACTGCCTATCATTCCTCTTCTGCTCCTCCTCATTCGTCACATCCTCAATTCTTCCCCTTCCACCATTGTGCGCCCCCTCAACTCTCCGTCCCGCACTGTCAACCTCAAAGCGCTCCTCCCTCGGCGCCTGCCCCGGTTCCTGACTAGTACGATGCACCCTCGTACCGCTTGGGTCAGAGTACGTGGTCTCGCTGTGTGATTTTGTTTGTCCGTTGATGGACGACGAGGAGTAAGATGTGCTGAAGGATTGGAATGTTGATTTCGAGTTTGAGTTTGAGGACATTTTGGGTCGGTTTGATATGCGAATTGTGATCTTTAATATCTGAAACAGGATGATTCAACGGCCGTCTGTGGTTGTGTGCGTTGTGTGCGAGAGCGAGTTGAGGTCGCGGCGCATGGTTTGATATGATGGGAAGAGCACGTGATATGATCTCATATGACGTCACTCAGGGTCCGTGGCAGACGAACGCAGGTTCGACTTGCACACCCACAGCCTTGCCATGTCCATGGACCGCAAGGCTTCATTACTACCATACGCCTAGTCAGCGTTTGTGTACACCAAACTCACAAGGCACCTAGCTCCCGAGCCCGCCCAGTAGACCCAACAGACCCCAGGCCGCAACTTCGACCACTCCTGCAGCTCCATGTGCTCTGACCATGTTAGTATCCACAAACAAAACCAGAACTTGGCGGGTCGGCGTACCTTTTTGCGCCCTTCGTTTTCTGTTTCTGTTCGTCGAGGGTCTCTTGTTTCAGCCTGTCTTGCCTTTTCTTCTCCACGACGAGAGTTCGCTGCTTTAGCCTCTCTTTCCTCTCATCATCTGAGTCTTGTGCCTCATATGTCGGTAATGTTTCTTGTGAATCGCGTTTGTCTGACTTCTCTGAATCGTGCGGAGGCGATTCGACAGAGTATGGTGGAGGTGGTGCATTTGTTTCGAGGCCACTAGCCGTGTCGGCGTTGGTCGCGTCCACTGAGACGGTCGTTGTAGTAGCTGGTATTGAAGTAGTCATGATTGATGTGGAGTGTTTGCTTGCTTCCTGAAATTGATACCTCCAGCGAAGTGATTACACGACTGCATTTATCTGTTGAGGTGTAGGACTACAAGCGCAATCCGATTGAGGCATTGCAAGCATGACGCTGGCCCCAGTGACGTTACATAGCAGGTCAATTTTCTATTTGCTGATCAGATCAAAACTTAGTGAGGTTGTCGGAGTGGTTGAAGGGCGATGACATGTTCCGACCTGCTGTGTGTGGTCAAGAAGGATAAGGCGTCCAGCAAGGCTGAGTACTGATGATCGTGCCGATCTTCGCCACACCGTACAAGCAGTACGGACAGCTGTTGTACGTGGAAATATCAATGGCAGGGAATGTTGGAGAAATGTGTACCAAGCTTTTGCGATCTGCGCTCGCTACTTCCGTGCTTCACAAACTTCTAAACATTGTTGAAGCCGTCGCTTGACCTCGTGAAGATGGGATGACGGCATTGCGCGAGGAACCAATCCAGAAATCCGACACAACAGCCTTCACCATCGTGCTAGATGGTGAGATGATACCTTTTTCCATTGCCTATTTGCTACGAGCCACCACCCGTGATGGCGCCAATCAAGCCCCAGAAGCCTGCCACCGCCAGTCCCATAGTGCCATACCCTCTGTCAATAATTAGACATGCCATTACAAATACTCGCAGAAGCTTACTTGATATCCTTTTTGTGCTTTTTCTTTTCCTCGTCATGATGTTCTTTTCGTAGTCGCTCCTCCTCGTGATGTTCTCGTTGCAGTCGCTCTTCCTCAAGATGCGTTCGTTGCAGTCGTGTTTGCCGTTTTTCTTCGGTCTCTTCTATAATGTGGTACTCTGGTACGGCCTCTGGCGGCTCAATAATGACGTAGGGCGGAGGTGCATCATCGACGCTGGGTCGGCATGTTACAAGCCCCGTCGAACGTGTGGTTGGCCGTGGTGCAACATCTGCGGTCGTGCGGCCCTCTATTCAGCGTCTCATGATGAATGAAAAATGAGAGAATGAAGACAAGACGGAACGATGGCACTCGTGCAATACCTCAGTTTTACTGTTGTATGGTCGTGCACAAAAACCATAATACCTCACTTCGGCGTAGCAGTGCCGTGATACGAGCAGTGCGACATTGACTACTCCGTAATGTCCCGCCTCTTTGCTAGCAATTGCAAAGGACCAACCTCGGGATGGGTGTGGGACGTCAGAGCCTCTTCAAATGCCGCAGAAGAGGACACCGCTTACAATAACGTGTCCTAATCCAAGTGCAAGAATCGATTCTTAACTCTCAAGCGAAATGAGGCTGAGTTGACGGTGGGTCCCATGAGCTAGGAATTAAAGCTTTCAATAGCGGCATTGCAGAAGTCGGCCCGCGTCATAAGCAATACTAAGCCTTTGCGATCAGCGCTCGCATCGTGAGGAATCGCAACAGAACGTTCTCGGTGTTGCCGATACTTTGGTGGACTCTGCGACATTCCGTCGAAGTTGGGATGATGAGCTGGGTTCGTTGTTTCATGTGGAAAGCTCGGCTGGCTGCCCCGCCACGTGCAGACCTCATCCCTGCAAAGCTAAGCCCCCTGACAGACGGCGAACTGCTGATCCCGCCTCAGGCACCGCTGCGCCGCTCTTCCAACACCAACGGCCATGATGCTGCGCTCTGGCCTGTTGCTTGCTTCGTCATTATTATCTGGTGTCGCTGCGAGAGATGTGATACCCCCTGAATGTGCGGGCAATAGTGTGACCAACGAGGCCTGTGCGCGGCCCATCAAAGACGTCGTAACCATCCTGCCCGGCTCGTTCTACACGGCAAAGGTCCGGTGCTACAACTGTCCATACCACAAATTTGTCGATCGGGAATGGAAGCTTAACTTTGGCGATACAGATTTGGTATGTCACATGCAATTTCCCAAGCGGAGCACAAGCTTACAGAGTCTCTGGCATATAGTTCTTCGAAATCGCGCTTTCCCATGACAATCGCACCATACACGTGAACAACCAGCACTTCTTTCCAAAACTACCCACTATTCCACGACCGCCAGATGTGTGGCTGAAGCAGCTGCAGCCCGGCTTCTCATACCGAAACCTCTCTGATGCGCTCGACTGTGTCCACGATGAATGCACACGGTTCTACCATGACACGATACGAATCGACTATTTCTACACTGCAGGAGAGGCCGAAGATAGTGAGGACACGGATCGAGGTTTACGGCAATGGCAGTTTGGGCTTGATGCGATTGGGACCAATCCTGGATACCTAAACGATCCAAAGTGGGGATTCGACAACCCCAAGCAGCAGATGCTGCAAGTCGTAGTCGAAGGCACCGAAGTGAAGACCGCGAAATATAAAGGCGAAGCGGACATGAAGGCTGCGGATGGCTTGTTTGGTCCATATGGTCAGGCCGAGACGATATACGATTACAACATTGTCGAGGTCAAGCTGGTGGAACGCAAATTCCAGTTCCCAGCCAAGAAGCCGCTGACACTACGAGAGAAGATCTCCAGATTCTTCGGATACAACGTATGGCAGGAGGAAGACCATCGTCTCGTATACATGCAGGAGCAGTGGGGCAGATACGGCAAAGAGGGCACCTTACGCGACATTTTTGGAGAATTTATACACTGGCAATGGTGGGAGTTGACCGGCATCATCTTCGGCTCGACCATCGCTTGCATACTGACCTTATTCGGCTTGTACAAGCTCTTCTTCTGGGTCAAGCAGCAGAAGGAGCTGATGGGATGGAACGGCATGGATGATGTATGGGACAAGTTGCGACGAGAAAGAGAAGAGGAAGAGAATGCGCTTTTGGATGGCAGATATAGAGACGAGCCTGATGACGGTGGCAGCTCGAGACTACCGAGGTATACGGATGACTTGGATGTCATGAAGCCTTTACCGTCGAAGCCTTTACCAGATAAGCCCTTGCCTGAAGTACCGCTGATTGACGCTTGATCCGACTACCAGAACTCGAGAACAATGAGAATGAATCGGTCGTCGATACTGTGCATCTATTTCTACACTTTGCTGCTGTGGACTCGTCCTATCCGTCTCGTGACTTTACCACTATCGCATTGGCTAAATGATGATTTTCGAATTGCATTTGCCGATCGCGTCTCGATAGTCAACGTTAACCCGCACGGCGAATCTCACAGGCATTCGTGCGCTGACTTAGAATGACTTGCAACCACAACCATGCCGTTGACCCAGCTCATGTTCCGCCGAGCGTCGGCGGTCAACTGCTATGCACATTACTGGCCGTCTGGCGTGCCAGTTGGCGATCGCTTTGCTGCTCTCCTCAATCGTGCTAGAAGGCCCGATAACAGGCAAGTTGCCAAATCCTGCAGACATGGCTATCGTCATCCGTCAATTGTGGAGCCAGGATTTAGACGCTAAGTCCGCATAGCAACTACAACGCCAACACATAATGGAATATACCTAGATACTCCCAAACTGACAGCATTCTCCTCAGTTCCCTCCAAGGACGCTTCAGATTAGTTCGAAATGGTTAAAATCGCTGTTGCGGGCGGCACGGGAAGTACGTCTTCCCAAATGTACTCCAACCAGACTCCACACTTGATCCAAACCCACTACTCACCATACCACTCATCTCAACTAACACCCCCCGAAAAGACGTGGCAACAGAACTCCTTCGCGCGCCCCTCCGCTCTGGAAACCACGAAATCACTGTCTTCACCCGTGCCTCACCACCTTCTGATCCGATTCCTGGCGTGACCTACCTTCAAGTCAACTATCACGACCTCCCATCCCTCCTATCCGCTCTCACTGGCTTTCAAACCGTTCTTTCCTTCCTAATCGCACACCTCGACACCAACAACATTGCTCAGAAAAACCTAATCCACGCCTCCATCGCCGCCGGCGTATCTCGCTTCGCTCCATCCGAATGGAGTCTGGCGAGTAACTCTGGTGTTCCTGCATATGCGCCGAAAGATGAAATCGCCGCCTACTTATCTGATCTAAAAGCGCGCGGTGAGCTAGGGCATTTGGAGTACTGTCTTTTTCAACCAAGCGTGTTTATGGATTACTTCGCGCACCCGCACCCGCTGTCCTCGGGGCTGATTACGTGGCCGTTCTTCATTGATTTCGAGAAGAGGAGGGCGATTGTGCTTGATGATGGGGATGTGCAATTCAATGTAACGGCCGTGGCAGACGTTAGTGAGATGTTGGAGCGGGCGCTGAACGATGAGCGGGCGTGGTCCGTGCAAGGAGGTATGCGTGGTGACACGATATCCATCAACGAGCTTCTTGCTCTGGGTAAGAAATTGCGTGGCGGTGAGTGGCAGGTTGAGTGTGTCAAGAGCGAGCATGTTGCGAGGGGAGAGTTGAAGACGAGTTTTGTGCCGCAGTTTGTAAGTCCATATTTTGATGCAAGTCGTCAGACGAGCGGTCTTGACCTTTATATCTCAATGCCTGATATGTATGTCCAGTCTCACCCTGCTGTCCCGCCTGAACAGCGCGAAGCTTTCTCCGTTCAATTCGTGGTCGATTTCTTCAATGCGATGAAGAAAGGGAGCTGGGATACGGGCGATGCGTGGAATCGACGGTTTCCAGAGTACAAGTTCACGCGGGTGGAGGAGTATCTTGTCAAGGCGTGGGAGGGAAAACCGTGAGAACATTAAACATTTCCGAGAATGATCGAAAGGTCGTTGAACTGCCTGACTAAGCAGATTTATCAATTCAGGAATGTATACCACCACATCTCATCACGGAATATGATCACTAGACGTTAAGAAGTTGTTGGCGTAGACTCAGTCTATTCTTCCATGTTAATCAAAGTATATACACCAGAACAAAACCCTATTCACAGCTTCAAGCCCGCCTCTCTCCCTCGACCACAAACTCCATTTAACCAAAGTAGCTCTTAATCGCCGGCAGAATAGTAGTCCACACCGCGTTGGAACTGCTCGGCTCCATGCTGAAGATGTAGTCACCCCACCACGGTCCGGCAGCCCACCAGATAGCTCCGAACCAGACATCGTTGTTTTGAGCCAAGTAGTTGAGACCGTCCTGCAGCGCGCTGATGCACTGCGCATTGTTCCCGCCCGCAAACTCGCCAATCACACCCTGCTTCTTGTTATCCTTGAGCCACTGTGTCGCAGCCGTCAAACGCTCCTTGAAAATCGTCGCGCTGACGCAGGTGGCGGAAGTGCCAGAGCCGTCGCTGTCGAGGTACTGGTGCATTTGGTAGATGAGCTTGTTCTGTGGGTCCTTGAGATTGACGAGCGAGGCGCCGTTGCCGGAGGAGATCCATGTCCAGGCGCCTGTATACGAGTTACCTTCGGGAGTGATGTATTGCTTCGTAGCACCCGCGGCACGCACGCCATCAATGGCGGCTTGGTTGAGGTTGAAGACGAGTTGTTGGTCCATGTCGTGATACTCGTTGTTAGTATCGAAGACGACGAGCTCGTTGTCCTTGTACTGTCCTGCGACGTTTTGCCACCATGTCTTGAAACCTGCAGTGTCGGTGATGATGTTACCGTAGAAGCGGCCGTAGTTGTGCGGCTGCACCATGGCGTATTTGCCCTTGGATGTGACGTGGTTGATTTGTGCGGTCAGGTTGCCCAGGTAGAGCTGGTCGAAGGCGCCGGTAAGCGAGTTGGGTGTGAGACGCTCCATGACTGGTGGCTATCGTTAGCAACGAGATCCGAGAGCAAGATATGTATAGAAAGAACTTACGGAAGTTGAAACGGAACACGTTCATGCCCTGCGCAATCATCTGGTCGATGGCGCTGGTGTCATACCAGGTGAATTCTTTGCCATAAACGCCGGTGAAGTTCGTCTCGCCAAACTCAGCACCGGACTCGTTGACGCCAAACCATTTGAGCTTCTTGGACTGTCGCTTGTCCTCAGTCGGGGCAGCAAAGGCGGTGCTGACCAGAGCGGCCGCTGCTAAAACGTTCTTGAAAAGCATCTTGTATGGTACTCGTCTTAGGAACTGTCTGTCAAAGACTGCTTGGCTGCCGTGCTTCTCCAAAGCTGGGCGTGAAGTCCATCTTTATACGATAGCTCTTTCTTAATAGCTAGGTCCTTGTCTAAGCAGCAATCAGGACCGTCTATTCCGCCCTTCGTGCGGCAAGGAGGAAACGTGACCCCGGTTTTCATCTTGAATTGCCGAATGCAGCATCGCTAATCTGGGGATGAAGAGCCGCGGCGGAGAATAGATTGTTTGAGCATATTAAAGGGGTGCTTGAATGAGCGGATTGTAGGTCATGCGATTTGGAAATTTGCGGGGTGCAGGGTTCATCATTCGTGGGCCGCCGGCAATAGTCGTTTCGAAACGTTGGCGTGAGCGCGATGGGATGGAAAATGCACCACCGCAATCAGTGGCAATTCTTGAAACACGCAGGATCATCGTCCAATAAGATCTGGTGACCGCCACGTGTGGACCTTTGGAAGATTCGATGCGTCTTCGCCACATATTGCTCGTATTTATTCTTCCTAGCATGTTGCTTGATCCTCGTTAGTACTTCATTTAAGCCTTGTTCTACCCAGGCTTGGGTTTGAGCGACCAGGGCGTGTGCAAAAACATAAATCTCCGTGTCGAAAGGAGTATAGTGTAGGATGCTAAGCTTTGTGGGCTGATGGCTTAATTGCATGTCCGCGACGTGCAGACAGCCGTGCGGGTTGGATGATGTTAATGGCTGCGTCGCAGAGATTGTTACGTGATGCTGCTTGACTTGCTGTGCGACAGTTCCGCGGAGCTCTAAGAAGTCATGATGCTCAATATATTAGCAGGTGGTCAAGCACAGAGCATTGAAGACGTACCTGCAGCCGCTGCCTCAGTCAAGTGTTAGGGCACATACGCGCTTCGAAGGAAACAATAGCTTGGAGCAGTCTGACATTTGGTCTCGAGAGCGTCATTGACTGCATAGCCATAAAATAGAATACCCAGGGTAATGAAGGTGTACGCTACCTTTTACTTCCAGACAATATATTTCCCCTAACGACACGTTCTCCGCACCTAAGCATGATCCGTACTATTGCTACTCGAGATTGTACGCCTTCTCGGTTACCTTCTGACGCTACGCCGACCTGCGCTAAGAAATATGCTCCGCCGAGGCTTCATGTAGTTGTTACTTGCAATGTTACCGAACTCGTTCCGGCTGCTTCTAACACCTATACGCTGTAAGCCCTCCCATTGCGGCTGAGTACGAATCGGCGATCGCGTTGGAACAGTCGATGGCATGGTCGATGTAAGCTGCCCTGTACGCATATAAGAAGAGCGCTGGAACGATGGGAATAGAATTGCTGTGTTCGAATCCATATGCTGTTGTCGCGAATAACTAGGTCTGTTGCGCGAGGATCCGTATGCGCTGTCACGAAAGAACGGAGACCGTCCTATATCGGGCCTGCTGATTATGCCTCTAGTCTCGAGGCTTGGACTCTCAAACTGTCGCGACGGAGGAGCATGGTCGATCCGATATCGCCCTTGTGCGTGTCTGACAGGATATCGTTTGGAGGTCACCGGCGAGTCAAAGAAGGATAACCCATTCACGCTGAGTGGCTCATGCCTATCTTGCTGGGCCTCTGTCGTCCGAAGTCCTTGTGACCGATAGGCGACGGAATGATTTGAACTATCCTCGGGTTCAGCGATCCTGAATTTGGAGAAACGGGACACGCTGTCGGGATTGCGCTCTGTGAATGGACTTACTACGCTCTCAATCTGGTGACCTGGCTGGTGTCGGCGCTGGGTAGGAGTGACCGGGTCCAGTCTTGGATCTTGGAGTGGTCCGCTGTGAAAATGGTCAGTCCTGTCTGCATGGCCTCGCTCCTGGTGGTAAGTTGCAATTCCGGATGGTCCAAGAGGCGGCTGACGGAGGAATGCATGCTGCGATCTACAATCGTCCCGATCGTCGGATTCGAAATTCATTCGCCACTGGTCCTCAAATGGTTGTGCTTGCCTAGTGGGTGCTATAAATCGGCGTATGCTTCCTTCGCTCGCTCGAGGGTCACGCAGCCCCAGCTCCATTCCGCTGTCATATGATAGGCCATCCATCAGCCGTATATAAGATGGCTCACTCGGAAGCTGGACAAGTTGGCGTTCGCTCTCGCGCTGTTGTATCTTCAGCGGAGACGAAGCTCGAAAAGTAAAATCGGGGCGATCGGTCTCGAGGACAACAGTCGAGAGGAGCTGAGAACCACGCGATCCGGAAGCTTGTGCTTGGTGTTCCGCAGGCAATGCACCTGACATGTACTGTATCTCGCTACGGTGGTCTTGCCGCGAACCTTGCTGCTCACCGTTTGTGGCGGCATACGATCTGCTGTCCCATTGTGCGTCCTCATACATGTGTACGTCGCCGTTGCTATGTTGCTCTTGTGGGCCAGGATTGGATCGCCCGCTCGTGAAACGCTTCTTGATCGATGGGAAAATTTTGCGCACTGAACGCATCTTGGACAGAGACTTCTGCGGAGGCGGCATGGCATCGCGGCTCGTTGGTGGATCGACGTGCATGTTATGAGGAAGAGGTGACTCCAAGCGCTGTCGTTTCATCGGGCGCTGCGTCAATGGACTTGATGGACCAGGTTGTGCGCCGCCTGAGGTATGTGCTGATCGGCCTGCAGTATGACTCGATGTGGTCTTGCGCTGGGATGGAACGGTGTCACCAATGTGGCGGGCATTCATACCACCATCGTCATCCAGGGTATCGAGATCGAAGCTTTTGAGATTAGGAACTGGTTCGAGTGCCATTGCGAAACCAAGCGACGCTAGACGTTCTCTCATCTTCTCATTCTGTCTAAATCGTCGTTAGTCTGCGCATTCTGCGGACATTTTTGTCAACTTACTCTATCAGCACGGGCACGAGCTTCAAATAGTGGCGAATAGCATCCTTGTTGTTCTTGAAGGTCTCTAGATCCTTAGGGTTGACGTTCAGCCGCCGGTATTGATCCACTTCTTGCTCCACGTCGCGCAAGCGCTCAACCTCCGCTTGCGACTTGTCAAATTCTTTCTGCGCAGCCTTCAACTTCTCAGTCTCTTGCTGTAGAGTGAGTACTTTCGCGTGCTCTCCAGAGGCGATGTTCTGCACAGATGACAACCTCTTCTCCGTCTTGGCCAGTGCGTCCTGCATGGGTTTGCGAGAGGCGTGAGTGTTCTGGCAGTAACGGACGAGGGCGAGGTATTGAAACTTCAGAAGTCAGCGCAGCCACGTGGCTCTAGCACAGAATCTCATACTCGCAAAGCCTCCATCTCCTTGCCCTTGCTGTCGAATCCTATGGGTGGTGTCTTAAACCACGTATCGGGTATCATGGGATCATATTCGCTCTCCTGGAAGCCACGGACCGAGTACAGATCTCGAGGCTCGTGGTCGCCCTTCTCCTTGATGCAGACAGGACAGGGCGCCTTGGGTCGCTGTCCGTCAGGATGAAAGGCCGGCCCTGAGTAGAATCAGCATGTGGTACGCTCAAGGCAACGAGGGTTGAGATGGCCACTTACCACCACCTTCTAGGTGACTGCCGCAGAAGACATGGCAACAGCTGGCGAGGAAGAGATGTGTGACTAAGCGCTCCTTGGGGTTGATGCCGTCCGAAAAGCCCTTGACTGTCGTGTTGCGTCCATCATAAACGTCAGCGAATGAGTAGCAGCAGACTTGGCAGGCGTAGATGAAGTTGAGGGGCGCGGTTCCCTCGCTGGGCGGCACAGTCATCGATCCGGGGCTCATGGGGACAAGACAGGCGAGGTTCAAGGTAGGGGAGAAGTGGCGGATGGAGGGCAGGTAAGGTGGAGTTTAAGGTGCGGCGAAAGGTCGGGCAGGCACGCCAAGACGTACGAGAGGTTCGCGCCTGCCACTTGCATCTTGTGAAAACAAAACGACGGCCCGGTGATGACGATGACTAAGACATAGAAAAGTAAAGAGAACCATTCACGATAGTACTCGCTCACAAACAGGAATGAGACGGATGTTATGAAAATGACTTGATGACTTTGCGAGATCACAACTGAGCCATCGACAAGGAATGATGCATCACCACGCAAGAAAACTTGATGTCATATATACAGGTACAACTATCTTGGTCTACGCACTCACGCAAAGCCATTCTCGGCTTTTAATGAAACGTCCGGCAAGGGTATCTGCAACATGGTCAGTACTGTCGAAGGCCTCCCTCGTTCAGCAAGTACTCACGCGTCTCCGTATGATTGCTCGTTCTCCAAGTCATATCTCTTCTGCCCCGCAGACGCTGTGGTGTGTAGCGCAGGTGGTAGAGGAGGCATGCCACCTGGACCTAGTACATCTTTCGCAAGCCCGACATTCCTCTCAAATGCAACTGAAAGTCCCTTCACACCCTCCTCTTGCGCAGCAACCAGCTGCTTTGTGCCTGCCTCACCAATCAATTCTTGCTTAGGCGCTGCCGCACTTCCAACCTCGAGTAGCGCTACCGCATCAGCCTGGGTAATGGTCGAGAGCTTGGGGTATCTTCGTCGCACGTCGCGCTTCCAGTATGGGTTCTCGGCGATGTCTGCGGCGGGGACGGTGACGGGATCGTCGTATGCGTTGGGGTCGAGGGCACCTGGAGGTGGGTTGCGGAACTGCGGGTTCATGGGAATACCCGTAGAGCGCTTGGGGTCAAGTGCGAAGAGCCTGTTGATGGCGGCATAGAGACCGGTGGGTTGGACTGTGTATTTCTACATATCCAGTCAGCTGCGTGCGCAATTGCGTTGCAATTGGCGGAGGGGTGCTGCGGGTGATACGGTGTTATGCCGGGGCGGACGACGTACGTGAAAGGTTGTCGCGACCTTCTTGGACGCCATTATGAGATTCAAGACACGAATATGACTTGAACGAGTGGAGAGGGGCCAATTGGCGATTATGTTGTTACGGCGCGCGATTGGTGCCGTCGTCAAGCTTGGTGAGGTTCGTGAAGCTCGGGAAGTGCCAAGCCGGCAACTGCCGTTCTGGCAAAAGCGGACCGGTATTAGTCACTGGAGTTCTTCCTTCATCCTTGCTTGACTTGACATAGAAAGTTATCACGTCTGTCTTTCCGACTATGCCCGTATTGTAGAGTCCGCGAGAATGGTCAGTCCTCACATGTCGTCATTGGCTACCTAGGAAGTGGTCCAATTATGCGAACTTGCGTCATGTTACACTACTTGTCATCAACTCTATAGTCGTGTCGAAGTGAGCACGATACCACGGAAGCGAGCCTATCCAGTCGCCCCTAACAGAGTCTACGGAGTTTCGATGTGAATGGCGCGAAGGTGCCGCGAGGCTGGGCTGGAAGGAGGGGTCGTGGCTGCCTACATTTGGCGTATGGCTCCTGCCGAGACGTCGACTAACTTACAGCAATGCAACGGCGCGAACAACTATGTCCATGTTGGGGCGAGGCATTATCGTTCGGGATGTTCTCCTAGCACGCGCTAACGGGTCGATTGCACGACAGGTGTTCCTAGCTCTTCATCCATCCGGATCATCAGCCTCGCCAGAGCATGACTCGACCACAACCTCAAATCGCAGCGACCATCAGACGGACAACTTTTACTCACCGCAAAACTATGCATTCTACAACCAGTGCCCCTACGAGCCATCAGGTGCGAAGGCACGCAGCATTCGACTCCTCATAGTTCATATCGGCGCCGACACTGGGTCTATCGAGTGCGAGCTCACTGCTTCGATCCCGATTCAGCAGGCACGTGGGCAATACATTGCATTTCGTATTGTGCTGGCGGCCCACAAGAGACAAGGTCGATCTTGGTGAACGGACTTAGGTTCAATGCTTTTGCAAGCTTTGCTAGAGCTATCGTGGACGCCTACACTTATCGCCAGAGCCTTTGCAGAGACGAAGAAAACGATATTCTGCTGTGGGCAGATCAGATTTGCATCAACCAGAGCGACACGGAAGAAAGGTCGCATCAAGTCGGGTTCATGGGAGCGATCTACCGCTGCGCTAGAGACGTTGCTATCTCTTTATCTACGAAAGCTTATATGTCCACCTCGGCCCTTCAATTCATCTGCACCGTCTTCGACAATGGGATGAGACCACAGCCTCAGGTCGCGCCGACTTATGTAAATATCTTCGGCAGATCCCTTCCTCAGGGCCTTCTGAGACATCTTCGCCTCCTATCATCGGCTCACATGGACAGTTTCAGACTTCAGAATTTGATCAGCGAATTACTGGACCGAAAAAGGCCTCACTGGAATGGAGCTTGGGACGACGTCCTGAACTTCATGCGACATCCCTGGTGGACGCGAGCTTGGACATTCCAAGAATTTGTACTTGCACAGAGTACCTACTTCATTTATGGTGGTGTGGCAATGCCTTGGCAAATGGTGGCTATCGTTTTACTTTGCTATTTTAACGCCGAAGAACTACGTGGCGAAGACGAGAACGCCATGACCGAAGAAGGGTACCATGGAAACCGTTCGATTTGTTCTTGACTATAAGGCGGGAACTCTCGACATCGAATCAGGAATTGTCAGAAAAGGAGAATGACTGCGGTTGCTTGCACATTCTCGGTTCTGCGGTGTCAGCGACAAAAGAGATGGCATTTATGCTTTCCTTGGCATGCCAGCCTCGGTGTACATCATTGTACCAGATTACAGCAGCAGAAGCGTTCAGGGCATATTCGTCGAGACTGCCAGGAGTATCATACAGATGGATCAGAACCTCGATGTGCTGTCATTTGCGGCGACAGCACGAGGCGAACTTTCCCCACTGCTACCGCCATGGGTACCAGACTGGAGATCTGCGAAGACCGCAACTTGGCATACCATGGATAGAGACGTGGCTGCACCTTGGACGGGTTACAATGTTCCCGACGTCATGACGTATGTTCGCTTTGCCAATCATGGCAGCATTCTTGAGGTTCTTGGCATCTTCGTGGAACAACTTGTTGTCGGTCTACCGGAAGAGACGACGCCTCCGTTGGAAGGTGGCTTCTTTAGAGCTTTCGCTTTCGATCCGGGTCATGTTGTAAGGACACATCAGGCAGTGCAGCCCCTTGATGAAATATGGATCATCCCAGGTGTGCGATTGCCGGTGGTACTGCGACCCTATGCTGGGTACATCGACACCAGCCCCGCACATATGACTTTCCCCGCCCATTATCCCAATTGTCTAGCCAACGAGAAGAACAACTCTCCACTCGGAAAAACTCGTGTCTCTGCAACAGTTTGAGGAGATGTACATCGATGACCCAAAGGAAAGCTGCTGTCGAGGAACTAAGTGACGTATTGCGCTACCAATTCATCTGCGACGTTGAGATTGTGTCTTCCATATATCGGGTGTCTGAAGTCATTACCCATGATTATGTTGAGAAAGTGACACTTGAGTGGAGGAGTCTGCAAAGGGTCCATATCTACTGATACATTTAGCGGTCTTTGCTTGTCATTGTAGATACTCTTTGACAGTGGGCATTTTACGTAGCTTTTTGTATAAGCTCAGAATGACACGAAATGGTGTGAGCATCGAATATTCTGAATGGGACGAGATGTCGGGCTTCGAATCGGCGATTCAATCAATTTTTAAAATACAAGATTCAACGTTTGTATAGCAGAATGCGTGCCAATGATTGTTTTACTCCATCCTCCAATCGACACTTGCCTTTTCCAGCTTACGACAATACACGAGCGAGCACCGCAATGCGGAACCTTTCCCCTACTACCCCATGTATGCACAGCAAGTATCCGCGACGTGCCTATCCGGCTGAAAAGTGGAGCTACATCATAGCGCTCGTCTATCCGCGTTCTGCTGGAGTAACCGTGGCACGTGCCATCCACGCGACTTCCAGCGTGGACAGCCGCGCATAACCGTTGCGCTCCGTAACATATACCCAGCGCGTCCGAGAGCAGACTTCAGCAAACCTCCGCAGCTCACTACACTTCGCCATTAGCGCTCTTTGTCATGGCGGAACACAAGGGCTTGCTGATGCCCTGCTGGATACTGCGGGCAGCCCGGATGAAAGAGGCACGGTTTGCTGTACTTAAGGAAGCCAGCTGACAACAGGTTGGAGGTTTGTCTTGAGGTTTTTGCTATCGTTTTGGTGTCAATGTCCGCGCCACAATAACACTTACTGCCGCCTATCCCATTATCATGAATATAAAGTTCTTACTCGGCGCGATAAGGTCGTTGTTGACCTCACCGCTTCTGCTCATCGCGTCCATCTTTGCGTCGCTCTTCTTCTACGTTTGTCTGTCACTGCCTAGCTGATAAGATTCAACTAACCAGCATTCAGATATTCGCAATCGTCATCTACCGACTGACATTCCACCCGTTGGCGAAGTATCCGGGCCCGTTTCTTGCAAAGATCACGGACATCTACCTAGCCTACTATGCCTGGAAAGGCTCACGGCATCTGGCTTTCCATCGCGCACACGTCCAGTATGGCAAATATGTTCGCTTGGGACCTAACCTACTTTCTGTCAACACCGCCAGTGGCCTGAAGACGATTTACGGTTTCCGCTCCAATGTCCGCAAAGCGAGCTTCTACGAGGCATTCCCCAGCACGCCCAAAGCTGTTAGTGTGCACTCCGCTATCGATAAGATGCAGCATGCGCGCAAGAGGCGAGTCATGAGCCATGCCTTTAGCGACCAGGCCATTAAGAGCTTGGAGAAGTACATCTTGGCAAATGTGCGCGTAGCATGCGATCTGCTGGGGCGCCGGTCGAATAGTCCCATCTCCGAGAAGGGTTGGACTGATCAATGGAACATTGCTCACTTGTGTGAATGGCTGGTGTTCGATATCATGGGTGATCTTGTTTTTGGCAAGGCGTTCAACATGCTGGAAAGCCCAACAAACCGATTTGCAACCGAGATGGTTGGCAATGCAGCTCATAGACACTTGATCGTAAGTCGAGTATGACGCAACAGAAGCGATCAATACTGACTTGGGTAGTGTGGCACTCACCTTTCCATCCACAATTGGCATCTCGACAAGATCCTCTTCCGCAAGATCGCCGGTCAGCGTGCGCGCTACATGCAATATAGCAAAGGGCAAGCCATGGAGCGGACCAAGCTAGGCCTTGACGTCGACCGCAAAGACTTTTTCTACTACCTTCTGAACGCCAAAGACCCCGAAACCGGCAAAGGCTTCAGTATGGACGAGCTTTGGGGCGAGTCTAATCTGCTTATTATCGCCGGGTCTGACACGACGTCCACCGCCATGGCTGGCACTTTCTTCTACCTTGCACACAACCCGACGGCGCTACAGAAGCTTTGCCAAGAGCTCCGCGAGAAATTCTCAGATGTCGAAGAAATCGTGACAGGACCTAAGCTAAGCAGTTGCTCTTTCCTGCGTGCCTGTATCGATGAGACAATGCGCATGACACCTCCTGTGGCCGGCGCTCTACCCCGCCAAGTCCTTCCGGGAGGTCTAGACATTGGTGGCCACCACATTCCCGCTGGCGTCGACGTCGGAGTCCCAATTTACGCCATTCACCATAATCCGGATTGCTTTCCACGCCCCTTCGACTACCTACCCGAGCGCTGGCTTTCTGACCCGTCCGCAAACCCATTGCACTCCCGCCTTCCCGATGCACAAGCCGCGTTCAATCCATTCAGCATTGGACCTCGAGGCTGCATTGGCAAGGGTCTAGCGTATGTCGAGTTGACAGTGACGATCGCGCGAGTGTTGTACTTGTATGATTTGAGACTTGCGCCAGGGACAGACTTGGGTGCGGGTAGGGTGGATCTGGAGCCTGGACGCACAATGGCGAGCGAGTATCAAATTATGGATGTTTTCGCTAGTAAGAAGGATGGACCGGCGTTGCAGTTTAGGGCAAGGGAGTAGGAGGCTGGGGCATCGACTTGCATGATTGAGGAGTTAACAGCATGGTTCGAGAGAATGAAGCATCTTCTCTACTAGCAACGCGCAATGATTTGGTCGGTCAGTCACAACCATCCTGGGAAATTATGCACGATGCAATCATGTGTGCTGAATGAGGAAGGGACCCCAAGTTTTGCTGGCTCTTATCGATAACTTAAGCTAAAGATCGGTGCTTGCTCACTCGGACACAAGAAAATATACAGCTCGAATACACCTTCATCCCAAGCTGCGATTGCAGACCCCAATCATTCTAGTACACATGATCGAGGGCTACAAGGTAAAGCTACGGCGGACCCTGCTATCGGTGCGGACAGCGCATGAATTGGGCAAGACGAACCCAGAATTAGTTGCGATGCTTGAAGAAAATGATTTCGTCCACAAGAACCCGCAGGAGGATACAAGCCGTCCTTTGGAACAGATACAGTATGTGGCAAAGCACCTAGCTTTGAAGTATCACAATACGCAACATGATCAGTCAAGCAAAGCAGGGTCTTAGGATGTACTGGTATCTCATCATGGCGACACGACCGCTCAAGCACCTGAAATGTAGCTCGTGGCTCATCAAGCATGCGTTGTCTCTGCCTAGCTGATGAAATGATTATCAAGGCATGTCCTAGCAACAGCATTAGCACGCGTTCTATGCGAAGAGGCTCTTCCTGGCATATGTTATGCCGCAGACATTCTTTGTATCGGCCGCACTGTCTTTGTCTTACAATCACAGGGGCTATGAAATTGCATCTAGCAAATATGTCCAGGAAAAGGACAAGAAATCTTTTCTACCCATCTGTTCCCACGAGGAGCTCTCGAGGTAGGCTTTGATAAATGCAGGGAAGTCACATTCTTTGTAACAGAGCGGCCTGGGTATGTAAAGGTCTCAGATTTCGCGGACTCAGCGGGGCGTGATCTCGCCAGGGCAAGGCAGAGTCGTTCGTACCTGATTCCGAATTTATACACCTGGAAATAAGACACTGGCAGTGTTGCGATGGGAACACAATGTAGCACCAGCCTATGCTTAAATGTCAATCCGACTTCGACACTCGCGATACAATCGCAGCCGATGAGCCGCCAAGCAGAATCTTCACTCTTCCTTCCATACAAAATCCTCCCAACGTCTGCCCTATGACGTCCCCACACGGCTCGCGCCGCGTCCTGCATCCAACCCATCTCCACAAACAACGCGTCCGCCACCGCCAGCTCACGCGTCTCGATCCGGTGTGTCTGCAACTCCAGGGCATCGAATTAGGCGCGTCAACGCATGATCTCTCCACTCATTCAGCCAATCAGCGTCCGCCATGTTTTTGCGGCCCAACCGCGTCCGGGTCACCGCATTTTGACATGCATGCGCACCGCGGAAGCCCGATGGTTTGGGTTTGATGGGGGTTTAAAGGCTGAAAAGCCCCGATTGCACTTTCGAGAGAAGTTCTGAGAGTTTTTGTTTGTGGTGCAAGTATTGAGTTGAGTCTTGGAAGAGATGGCTGAATCACCAGCGCCCGCACAAACGCCCGTGCAAGCTCCTGCGCCGCCACCACCGCAGGCACCTACCACTCCGCCGGTCCCGTTGACACATCGCGAGAAACTAGCGCAGTTCAAGATCTTAGAAGAGAAGAGACAGGAGTTGATCGAGGTAAGCTACTGGGATTTGGGGCATTTCGGGATACATGACTCATGAAATAGGAATTGCTGGCAAAACTCGAATCGACGGAAGCGAAGCTCGCACAGACCGAACTCGACCTCAATTCGGAACAGAATGTGAGGAGGACGTTGCAGAGCGAGGTTGTGGAAGCGAAAGCGAGGGAAGATGCGTTGGCGCAGAGACAGGTTAGTCTAATTATCGTTGGACGGTTTAGGGAAGTGATGCTAATGAGGTGTAGGCACGGAGACCTTTTGCAATGGTGCTTATTGATGCGGATGCGGATGGATTCCTGGTATGTTCGAATCGACGTGAGATGAATCGGGGATAAAGTCTAATTGAGAGTAGTTCCAAGACAAGTACTTGACGAAAAAGGCTCAAGGCGGCGAGGCTCTGGCAGACGAAGTCATGATGCGGACACGTGAGTACTTGCGACCAATGTTCGAAGATGCAGATGCGATAGAAATTATCGTTCGAGTGTACTCCAACCTTGAGGGTATGGCCAATTTCCTTGTTCGCTTGGACAAGGTGCGGAACCTGGGGCAGCTGCGAGCTTTCTCCACCGGCTTCTGTGGGCGGATATCAAGCTTCGACTGGGTCGATACCGGTGTTGGTAAAGAGGGAAGTTCAGGGAGGAAAGTTCGAGGTAGGTTCAGTAACCTTCATGGCCAACTGACGTGATCACTGACGGAAAGATATTAGAAAACCTCTCCTTCTACACTACAAACTCTCACCTCCGACACATACTCATCGCCTGCTCACCCATCGACCTCCCCACCTCGCTCCTAACCACCCTACCCCTCGAAAAAGTCACGCTCATCGAATCACTTCCCCTCCCGACAACACTCACCTCGCTACCCCTCAAAACCACCAAATTCTCAACCATCTTCATCCCACCACCGCCCGTCAAATCCCCCAAGCCACGAGACCGCGGCCACAACGGACCGCAGTTGCAACTCATGCAGCAAGAAGACGATGCAGGCGGAAGCACGTGGCTAGTCATCCAGCCTGAGCGCGGCCATGAGCGGAGCAAGAGTCAGGGCGCTGCGCTAAGGGGGAAAGATGGGAGGCAGAGGGATAGGGATAGGGACGATGATACGAGTAGTTTGAGCATTAGTATCGGGCCGGATAATACGGTTAGTGTGGATAGTGGGAGACGGCGGTTGCGATGATGTCTGGAAAATTTGAACCGAATACGAACATGTTCAGCGAATGTTTCGAGAGGGTTTGTGGAGAAGGGGATGAAGGGTTCGAACATGCATAACAAGGCGCGAGATTGATGGCATAGAACTAGCGTGGAATAACATAGCATAGCATAGCATGGCATACTTCAACAATGGCATTTTTCGGCGCACACCAACACGTCGCATAGCAATCGGAGATCCCATCTTTGACTTCGGGTACTGACACGCTACCGGCGAGTCTGGATCTTGGCGCGGATGTTCGCGCAGCCAAGACGATTGTAACTGGGGGTAAAGGCCTTGGCTTTGGCTCCGCGGAGAGAAGCTGGAGTATTTTGTAAAGGTCGATGGAGTTGAGCGATGAGTGTGGGTCTGGGGTGCTTGGGGTTTGAGAGGATCGGCAGGACACCCCCCCATTCGGTAGATGGTATGCGGGGAGGCTTAAGGGATTTTCTGAGCATGGATATGTGGGTATAAGTAATCAGTTATCCAGCAAGTGCGCTGTTGGAGATCGCAGGTTCTTGACTGAAGCATTGGCTTGAAACATGTCGTTGAAAGAAAAGGATCTCGAAGCCGTGACCAAGGAGCGCGTACACACACACACCTCATATTCGTGATTCCCTCTACTCACACTACCAGATTTCCTCCAGCGAGACACGCAAAAATGGCGGTCTTGACGTCCAAGATGTGCTCGACCACTCAGGTCCCGTAGCCGGCCACGACGAAAGAGAAGACAAGGAAACACGCCGTATCATTCGCAAAATCGACATGCGACTACTTCTTACACTTGCAGTCATCTACGCATTTGCCTTGATCGACCGCGTCAACTTACCAAACGTACCTTTTCCCCCTCTCCTTCCCAAGATCAGATTGCAATGCTGACACTCGCCAGGCTCGCATCGCAGGCATGGACACCGATCTACAACTCTCCGTTGGTTTCTCGATACTCCATCTTGATAATGATCTTCTTTCTTCCATACATCATCTGTCAGTTCCCAGCCAACATAATTATTCGTAAAGCCGGACCGACGACGCTCGTCGTGTGCTGGGGCGCGGTGACGATTGGAATGGGCTTCACGTCCGATTGGACGCAAGCACTCGAATGTCGAATCATTCTTGGCGTTCTTGAAGCGGGATATTATCCAGGCTGCGTCTTTCTGTTGTCTTGCTGGTATGTCAGGTTCGAAGTTCAGAAGCGCTTCAGTGGGTTTTATCTCCTTGCTCTGCCAGCGAGTGGGTTTAGCAATACTCTGGCCTGGGGTGTGAGTGAGATGAGTGCGTATCTCAAGCTCCACGTGTGTTTCAAACATACTAACATGGAGCAGAGGGTCTCAGTGGACTTAATGGATGGTAGTGGGTGGATTGAATTTCTTTATACAGCGATTTGAGAAATGCCGTTTATGTCTTGCGTAGATGCTTGTTCCTTGTCCACCTGCTGTTGGTAGAAGCATAGTAATTCCTCTCAACTATCCTCCGCAATGACATGGGCTACTCCGTTGCAATGAACCAGATCGTGTCGTTCCCACCATATGTGCTCGCCGTGGCGTGGATATTTGACACCGTTTGGGTAGCGGATCGCTATCGCAAGCGTGGTCTGATCATCATATTTAACTGCACGTGGGCGATCATTGGCGTGTGCATGATGGCATACGTCGAAGAGCCACGGACGCGGTATGCAGGTGTGTTCCTGGGCGTATCAGATGCGAATGCCAATATGCCGAGTTTGTTGAGCTATATGCACAACAATATTGTTGGTCAAATGAAGAGGAGTATCGCCAGTGCTTTGTTGATTGGTGGTGGAGCCTGTGGAGGCATTGCAGCATCGAATAGCTTTCGGCAACAGGATGCGCCGAAGCATACGTAAGTGTGATTGTTCAGTTCATTATTCGTGGACCAAAGCTGACGTGTCTTTAGTCCGGCGATGGCTGTTGTCACTGCGACGCAAGTCTTGAGCATTTTGCACGTGTTGAAGAATTTCTGGATTTACTCGAGGGCAAATCGGAAGGCCGACCGTAGCGAGAGAATTTTGGAGGGCCAGGAAGGCTTCAGGCAGACGTTGTAGGAGCCCGGCAGTCGATGTTGCGTCAAGATGGATCAGGTCACCTTAAAACCGCATGACATATGCCGGGTGTCGAGGTCTGGCATGAGCGGCGATAGTTTGGCCTCATCTATGTTCATTCATGAAAGACATGATTGATACCTGGCCGTAGATCTTCCCACTCGCTCCCATCAGTACTAAAGCTGAGCTGTTAGTATACTGTAGTAATCTGCAACGAAGTTCTGAATGAAGATTACTTATTGTTCTTGCAATCATCGACGACCCAGAAGGCCGTAATGAAGTCGAGATCGCGACGCTTCGTAGCAGAGTCTGAGATGTTGCGTGCTGCCTGCTGTTTATCACAGGACCGCTGTCGCTGCATCGAAATTCGCGTGGTACACTTCTTCGGGTTGTATGCGGGAGTCGGTTTGGCGACAAGAGAGACATGTGCGCGCGACATCGTGGATCTCAATGCTGGTCGATAAGAGAGTGCTTTACGATGGTGGTGTTTTCGATGAAGGAATGTCCTATTGAGCGCGATGAAGAGCGCTGTATTATACTTTTAAGACATGCAATGCTTCCAGACAAGTGAAGAAGTATCCAGCTCTTGCCACTATAGGTAGTACGTGCTGGTCATATATTGTGAGGCAATTCACTACTCAGCCACTTCGGACCCCGTTTCAGTCCAAATATACCTGCTAGGATCGGATCAACTGTGTTGGTGGTTGGGGGTATATGTTGTGTCTGAGACCCATGTGGACCGTGAATAATTGTATCCGTGCCGAATTCACAGGCTTTGCGACTTGGCCGAATCAAAGTCATGGTGTCCTTCGAACGATGGCATACCCAGCAACGAGCCGAACGGCTGTTTCGGAGCTCTTCCAGATCCGAAAGTATATTATGGCGCGGTGGACACAAATAGCCCTAGAACCTTAGCAAAGCCACAACGCCCAGACAACATTCCTTTCACGCCGCAAGCGGGCGTTTCGCGTGCGGCTCGACGTATTGTCAAAGTCCCAACATTCGAGGGATATGGTCTCATGAAGCACTGAGATGACAGAAACTTTGGTGATGTATCGATTATGTTTGTGTCAGGCGCCAGTGGTTGCCTTTGCCCGCGGCAACTTCATGTTCTCGTTGCGTGCCTGTGCAGCAGAGAAAAGTGTTGGATAGATATAAGGTGTGCAGGTAGGTAAAGCATCGCAAACGAGAAGTGTTCATAGGCGAGCGTGCATGAAGATTGATGAAACGGCCGTCGACGCGAAGTTGGGAAGGTGCTGTGCCAAGCTCGTGGCGGGTCCCTCTTGCTCTCCGTCTAGCCGAACGCGAATGCCAAAATTCATCCCAACCCAATGCGCTTCTCTTCCATCACCAATTTATCGCATTCGCGCTTGAGGGCACACTGACACCACTTTGACAAGAAATCTGATCATTACATTCGCTGCTGCATGGAACAACCTATTGGAAGGATATCTACCCCGGAACGCCATCTTGGCCGCTAACCGCAGCCAATCATCATGCGGAGCCGCTAGGAGAAGACCACTATCATGAGATCATCATTAGAACGGATCTCGGACATTCCTCAAGCTTTTACTTTCTCGTTGTCCTCCTCCAGAATGAACTTCCACATCACCTCTGCTGCCGTCTTTGCGCCATCCATAACGTTGAGTGTCTCCGCCAGTGTCCTGGCCTTCGCGGCGTAATTGGGATCCTTCAGCACCCTCAGAACTGTCGACCGGATGTTCTTGGCATTCCAAAACTGCTTCTGGACACGAATACCCGCTCCAGCATTCATCGCGTTGTCCAAATTGGTTTGTTGCTCGACCTGCAATGCGACACCGACAATGGGCTTTCCAGCAGCCAGCGCGCACTGCACCGTTCCTTGACCACCGTGGGTGACGATCAGATCTGCGAGAGAGTTTGCTACTGGCGCAGGGATGAATCTGTCAGTCACCAAAAGACGTGGGTCACCAGCCGCGATCTCGTTCGCCTTCTCAATCGAGCAGATGGACTTGGATGCCAGAACGACTGCATTCCAATTGTCCTCAGGGTTCAGTTTCAGGGCTTTGATGGCCTCAAACAGGAATTCCTCGGTTCCGGAGCTACCCATAGTCACCAAGATTGATGGGCCCGGGCCCTTTGTGAGGTGTTGCTCAATGTCTGCGTCGAGCTTGGCATCGTTTCCAGCGTATAACGGGCCGGTCAGGACAATGTTCTTGGGAATGAGATGCAAGTATTCCTTGTGGAACACGGGGTGGTCGTTAACCAAGTTGAGGTCGGCCATGTTCATATCGAAGAGCGAGATTGGCCCAGTGATTGGCCAGCCACAAGCTGCAGCGGCCGCACCCAACCGCTTCTGAGTGAAGATGGGTGCCTTGATCATGAGAGGGCTAGCCCACCACGCCAGCTTTTGCCTGATTGGTCGAGGGAGTCGAGTGAAGAGCGGCATCATATCGGGAAGATCGCGGACGAGGCCATGTGCGAAGGCGCTGGGATGAAGAGGGACCGGAAGGAAGTTGATTGTGCGAATTCCGAGGAGGCGCGCTGCAATCGATGCTGGTGCCCACATACCGTGGAACACGATGTCAGGCTTCAGCTCGCGGAAAGCCGCCAACTGTCCTTCGATGAAGCCTTTCGCGATCTCTTCCGAGCCGAAGAACTCAGGCCAGTCCCACCCAAGATCGTGCGCTACCGAAACACCGCCAACTCGAGGTTGAGCTGGGACAATGTTGAATCCAGCGTCGGTAATCTGGTACTCGAAACGAGATCCGCATGACAAGAAGTCGATTTTCAGATCAAGGCCTGGCGGGCATTGTTCCCGCAATGCGATGGCCATCTTGATGGCGCGGGTAGTGTCACCCGCATCCTGCCAGGCCACGCTGAGGACGATGTGAACATTGCTGGGCGCCATGGCTCGGGATGGTGGTTGAACGATTGATGGTATGATGTTCGAACGGTAACCACGACACGGAAGTACTGTACACCTGGTTGAAAGACTGCAACTCAATTTCTGGCCTCAGGGTGCTTATAATCTCCAGTGAGCACCTTAGGTTTTGTGCAAACTCTCAGCCCTGGTTGAACGCTTCCGCACGACCCAGACTATCCCCTCCATGTCCGACGCCGACGTCGAAGTCGGCTATTGGGCATGTTGTGCAGCTGCAAGGCTACCGACACCATATCAGAGCTGATCAGCGGCGGCTCTGACATTCCGAAGGACTGGGCGATAGGTGACAACGGCCTGTCAATGTTTCGATGTGGCTATTCCTGGGCGCACATGCACACTAAATTCCATGCGCAGCGATTGTCGGCCAGGGAAGCTGCGGGGAACCGTAGGAAAAGAAGCGTTGCAACCCGAACCTTGTTGTCAGTTCGTATCGCTGATGATGGCTGGCGGAGCTAGCGTGGAGGCTGAGCGGCCACCACTGTTTTGGACAATTCCTAGGCCAACAACGGAAATGCGTCAGAGCATAAGCACGCGAAAGATACGGCTAGCTACCCTTCAACAACGCCTTTCGCGTGGTATTGGTTGTCATGCGAAAGCTTCAAGCATCAACAAGATAATTTCTCCATGTAGCCTAGCTATTGAAGCGATCAGCATCCGATCTTACTTGCGTCGGTGACAGTACCACCGAGGGTCTCAGGAAGCTGACCAGTACGACGGAGGCACACCCGACGATCACCAACACCACGGAAACCAGGGAACACTTGCAGTATCATGCATCCGAAGGTGCTTCTGCCGAAGTTTTCACACAAAGAAAGGAAAAGGAAATTGCAATACCCATTTCGCAACCAGAAAAGCGCTCAAGGCCCTTCCGTCGACGGGAGGCTATTTCAGCACGGAGCACCACATCAGTATTTGCCGCACTCAAAAGTATCGCACCTGACATCATGTTCGCAGCTCCTAAGAACCAATGGATACCGAATGCCATACACCTCTAACAAGCTGTGCAATCCGCGGATGCTTAATTATACATAAATCAGGCTCGCAAGCTTGATGCACTGATCGCCGCAGGCCCGTACAATGTAATGTTACACAGGCAGGGCCAGTTCTGCCGCCAAACCACACAAAAGATCATATGCACACCGTATATTGCAGCTGTTATACTGGGCTGATGAATGAGATCAGATCCTGCAGCTGTCAGGATCTCTGCCATTTGCTTGGAGTAGCAGCTGCTTGCTGTCGATTTGTCGCCTTCTGCGATCAAATCTGCAAGGCGCGAGCCGGTCCGGTACCCGCGTCATCAAGCATGACATATGAAAGGAAATTCGTATTCATTCGTTGTATCGATGTCGGCAGATTGGATCCACCTCACCGACGGTGACCTCATCTTTCAGCTACTAGCTCATCACGGAGGTCGGGATTGACCTTCGCCGTTAGATACGACGAGAAGTGACCACTGGACCTATACAACTTCTTCCAAGCAGGGGCAGGACGAACTAGCTCCTCAACGCTAATGTTGGACTCTTGCGACGGACTCGTCAATGTGCCGAAGTGGTCGTTACGATTCGGATCCCTGACCATTGGTTCCGCCTTCTCTTGATCGCGTGCTACCGCTTTTTGAGGTGCAGCGTCCTTGTCCTTGACGCTGCGCCACTCCATGCCTAGAGCCGCAGGAACAGCTATACAGGCGACAATGAGCGCTGCAAAGAAAGTGCCTTTGGTGAGGGAATTATTGTATGCTTGGAGCACTCTCGGCAGCAATTCTGCTGGGACTGAACTGGCGAGGTCCGTTGCGCCTCCTTCGAGAATATGACCTGTATCCAAACCGCCAATCTGCTTCAAGCCACTTGAGAACTTATCGATGTACAAATTCTGCCCGACGGCGGTAAAGACTGCACCACCAAGCGTCTGGCACAAGGAGAGGACCGCAGTTCCGGTAGGGACATCTGGCTTTGGAAGCACAATTTGAACCGCCAGGTTGGGATGTTGCATGGTACAACCAACGCCATAGCCAATGATGACCTGACAGCCGATCCACATGGCGCTGCTTGTGTGGACGTTCCAGGTGGTGATCAGACCAGTACCCGTTGCCATGAGACATGATCCTACGATCATGAACGGTGTGTAGTACCCGATCTTCTGCGTCAAGCCTCCAGACATGATGGATCCGACGACCACCGAAAGAACGAGAGGAATTGTGTTGATACCCGACTGCATTGCGGAGACCTCCTTGATGGCTTGAAACCACAACGGGATATAGATCGACACCGTAAGCATTGTGGAGCCAACGCAGAACTGCGACAAGCCGCCAAATGCCACACTTCGCTGCATGACGATCCGAGCAGGGACCGTGGCCGTGGTGTTGCGGGTGAAGTACTGCCACCCAATAAATGTGACAAACAAAACTGCAAAGACGACGAAAAGTGCGACGAGTCGAGGCGAGCTCCAGGCATATTCGGCTGCACCCCATTCGAGCGCGAGTAACAAGCACGTGATTGCAGGAAGAAACAGCACCGTTCCCAGCGGGTCCAGATTCTTGGCTGTCTCTTTCCAATTCCCAAGCTTCGGCTTCTGCTCTTCCAGTTTCAGTAAGAATATGACGACCAGTATGGTAAGTCCTCCAAGCGGTAGGTTGATGTAGAAGCACCATCTCCATGTTGCTTTGCTACCAGTGAAGGCGCCACCGAGTAGAGGCCCCGCCACACTCGCAACGCCGAAACAAGCACCGAACAGGCCTTGGAGCAATGGTCGGCGATGCAATGGCACGGTGTTGAGCATTATCAAAATCGCGCCAGTGAAGATTCCGCTACTTCCAAGGCCGGCGATGGCTCTTCCGATAATGAGCATCATGCTTGAAGTTGCTGCACCGCATATAGCGCTTCCACCTTCGAAGAGGAAGATGCCCGAGAGAAAGACCGTTTTCGTATCGAAGAAAGTGTAGACGCGCCCATAAAGCAGGATGAAGCCAGCGGATGTTAGCATATACGAGCTACCATACCACCCAATGTCGCCTATGCTGTTGAATTCGTTGGTAATTGCTGGAATTGCGGGTCCTACAATGGTTCTGTCCAGTGCTACCAGGAAGATGGAGATATACAGGGAGACCATGATGACGGCTGTTTTCGCTGCTGATGGGTATTCCGGTGCTTTCGATCTGTTGGTTGCTACGCTTCGCTTCGACGCCGACCGCTGTGGCTCTGGCACATCGTCTGCTGAGAGTGCCTCGCGAAGTTGACTTCTCGTGCTAATTCTCCTATCCTTTTTAATCAAGCTGACCGCCGAATCAGCAACTCCGGGATGATACGCGGTGCTTGGTCTCGACATCGACAAGCTCGATCGATGCGATGTTCGGTACGAGTCCATCATCTCTGGGACCCAGTCTCCTTCTTCGGAAAGCCTCGTCGGCGCTGTCACTCGCTTCTTCGTCTCTTCCATGTCTTCCAGTTCAAGCGTCGTTTGTGATGCCATGGAAGCGCTGCTGAATCCACGAGGGCGTATCATGTTGAGGTCGTCTTGTCGCAGTGACCTTGTCTCAAAGGTATCAGTTGACTTCCTGTAGTTCGATGGAGGTCTCGAGAAGGCTTCCTCCGCTTCTTCTGCCAAATCCGCGATGATTTGTGCAATTACTCGGTCGTCTGGTGTCGGCGTCGCGGGATCCGCCGTTCCGTGAGAAGATGGTGGTGCGCTCGCCATCCTGGACATTCACGTCTGAGATAGCGATATCTCACGCTTTCGGCGTCTCGTATGCAATGCCCAATAAGGTAGTCTGACCGTGTGTCTTTCGATACTAACAGCTCCGAGGATGCAAGTAATAAGGATAAAGGAAGGGTATGTCGTCAAGTCGCATTAGAAATTAAGATAAAAAGCATCTGAACGGACGAGGCTATACATCCAAAGGCGAAGAGGTAAGACGGTGAACCGGCACTGGTAGCTTCGCGATCTCAAGTCACTCAAGAGTCGGCGCCCGCATCATGACAAGCACCGAAGGTTGCGCAGCCGCAGATGCAACTTGTGCATTACTATCAATAGTTCTCACACTTGGCTATGCCTCTCACAAGTCTAGCATGATCTCAGACCTTGAACTGGCAGTGCGCTGCTGCGGGTACGCCTATCGCTGCTCGTGTTGTGCAAGTGGGCACCGTCAGACCGGGAATTGGCAATGGGGAGCCGGTGCCGGGAATGTTGATCAGCAACAGCCGAGACAAAACTGCGAGGAGTGGGCAGTGATAGGATGCGCGCATGGCGCAGGCTGAGTGAAGATTAGAAGTGTCGTGTGAGGAGCAATATTGATAAGAGGACGGTGTGTCGGATAGAAGTCCCCGGTGAAGAGAATGAGAGAACGGTGGTGGATGAATGGGGTGTGATGAGATGTGCGCTTACGGGCAGAGTGAAACGCACAAAATATTTTACACCCAACAGCGTTTTCCCGACTCTTTGCGCTGCACTTCTCCGTAGGAAAACGTCCTAAGCTCCCGCGAGCTGAATGAAGCGGACTCCGCACCCATGTTATTGCATTGTAGCATTGAAGAATATCGCAGGCTGAATCATGAATTGGGAGACCACTAAAGCCATCGTCAACAACCAGCTGCAGGCAATGGTGGCGGCGGATGTAACCTGACTCGAAGAATACCGCAATGAGCGCAGAGCATGACTCGATTTTTATGGTTGTTTACAAGGGGCAGCGCCTACCAACATTGTGTGGATCGGGAGGGCGTCAGGGTACCATCCATCACCTCGCCCGAAACGAATAATGATATAAACTTCGGCAGGTTCCTGCAGCACTTGAACCATGGATATGAGGCCGTTTTCACTGCACATAGATTGCGATGATTTAACGTCGACCACTGCGCAATGGGAACAAGTGTCTCGCAAGTTTCTGCAGACGGCTGCCCGCCAAAATTGTTTTGTGCAATGCTTCACTACACTCACGGCAAGATAGCCATTGTCATGTCTTTCTAGCTTTGCAATCACTATATCCAGTTATGGACTATCTATGAAAATAATCCAGCGAGAAATAAGTGATGTCCTATAAGGTTCTTCACCCCAGCCTACCAACGATCAATCGACGCACAGTCAAAGAAAACAGCATCCTGGCTAACCTCAGGTCAACTCAGAGCTGATCTAGTTGTTCTCAATGAAGAGATCCTTGAGCTTGGAAGTTGGGATGTCCCAAGCTGGGTGCTCGACCTTGGCCTCCTTGACGAGAGGGCCAAGGTTCCAGGCGTACTCGTCGTCGTCAGTGTCAGTGCAAGAGTTGTCCTTTGCATTGCCACTGTATCAGCGCAGACCAATAAGGGAATCATGGGACGTAAGATACTTACCGGGTTGCAGTAATCCTTGCAGAAGTTCACTTCCGGGTTCTCGAACTCGAGAAGCGCGCCTTTGCCGCAGTCGCGCACGCATGGGTCGAGAAGGCAGTGCTTCTTGCCCTTTTTGTTCCAGGCCCAGGCGTCCTTCTTCTCGGCGCGGGGCTGGAGAGAGTAGTTAGGTTTGACTTCAACATATAGTTTATAGGGGCTTACAGTGACGGGGATTTCAGGCTCCTCCATCTTCTCGGACACGGCAGTGTTGGCAGAGTCCTGGGTAACGGCAAAGTCCTCGGTATTGGTATCATCCCTAGCAGTGGCAGGAGGACCAACTTCAAGGAACTTCGTGAACTTGGGCGATGTGGGCTTCCAATCTGGGAACCACGCCTTTGTCTCCCTGACAAGGGGTTCGAGGTTCCAGCCGTACTCGTCGTCGTCAGTGTCGGTGCAGGTCTCCTATTCATCCCAACTGCTTCAGCACCATTTTCAAGTAAGCTATAAGAGGAGAAGAAATTACCGGGTCAGTCGCGTCGCACACATCAATGCAAGATTTGATTTCCACGTCGTGAGCATTAGCGAGCGCTGTTTTGGCACAGTCCCATACGCATCGTTGAAGAAGGCAGTGCTTCTTGCCCTTCTTGTCCCACAACTGGCGGTTCTTATTCTTGTCGCGGCGCTAAAAAGGGTGTTTAATTCTGGCACGAAGGGTAGTGAGAGAGAGCTTACGGTGACGGGGAATTCAGGCCCGTTAGTCTTCTCAGACGCAGGGAAGGGGGTAACGTCCCTGGTGATAGGCGGCGGAGCGGTATGAGCAACGCTGGAGAGGGCAATGAGGCCCATGAATTTGATGGCGAACCTCATGGTTGCTGATGAGAACTCTTTCTGGTTGATGCTCAGTGGAAGAAGAAGTTATCAGAGTCAAAGAAGAGGAAGAAGAAGTGGGAACAGGCCTAAATCCAAAGACAGACGACGAGTTCTGGTACATGTTCTATGGTCGCCAATGATTCTTGCTTGAAGCTGAATGCACCAAAATCCATCTGAGCCGTAATGACATGTCCGAAACCCGACTTCATGATGCCTCTGGAGCCGATATCCTTGGAAGTTGTCTCCACAGGGACGACCAAGCATTTGCTGGCCTCCGAGCAGAATCATCCCATCTTACCCCTCACAGCCAGAAGGCAGCAGATGGCTTACCAAAGAATGATCCCTTCACCGTATGGTCCAAGGTTTTCTGCCCCGAAACAGTGTGATCAATGAAATCAAGAACTTCTCACTGTTACGTACTATCTGCGGACCTTCTCTCACTGTTTGCGTATGCAGATTTCGGGATGATTTGGACACTACCGAAGAGCTGGAGATACTCACTAGTAGATTATTTGTCGATCCCACATATGTCTGCATATTCATCACACCACCCTATGGCATCCCAGACATTTGCTCAAGAGTTCACACTCAGTCTGGTATTCCGAACGCAGACGAACCAGTCGTTTAGGGCATGTTGTCAGCGCGCATTGCCCTCAATATTGTCTCTCAAACACTCCAGGCTATTCTCAGGGCTTGTTCAGCAAGCTTCGTCAAGGAATCTCGGCCTGGACCAGTGACATCAATTTGCTCATGTGTTGCAAATTGTGTTGTCCGATCAGACATACCACTAACTAGGGGAGGCGGTCCGAGTAAGTAAGTAACACCTGCACACAGTCTATCATGCCAAATGCTACAGATGATTCTTCGAACATGATATCACTAAAAGGTCTATCGTGAAGAAACAAATTGATGATTGAAGAATACCAACCAAACCGCAAAGGCATACTTGGCAGTCTGGTGGTCCTAGCGCGACCACATCGGGAAGGGAAGCGTGCCGAAGGTGGCACGTGGTTGTAACCAGATCTTTCCTCCGTAAGCCGGCCACAACCTTCGACCTCATCAACATCCACTTTGCGAACCATGGAACAGCTCCAAGACCAAATATTATGCAGGCTACTAGGAAATTCCGCTCATTCCCGACGGACACAGTGCCTGTGCTAATCAATCTTCAGGCAAGCAATCGATGACGCACTCCTTGAAACTTTTGCAGACCTGTGCGCCATCGCTGGCATTGTGGGTGATGCACTTTTAGATGCATTTCTTGGATAGTTTCGTGGGAGCGGCCTTTGTGACCGTTTCGACCATTTCGAGCTTGGGCACGTTGGTGTTGGAAGCGAGGTCCGCAGGCTTCGGAGTTCCGTTTGCCTGAGCAGTGTTCCTTCCGAGGGCTTTAGTGATCTTCTCAGGGGTCTTGGCTGCATTGTCCAACTCGTTGACGATCTTTTTTTGGATCCTCGGTCTGGCGCTGGGCTTCCTCTTCCGGCTTCTTGGCCGGCTGGCTTTGCGTTTGGGGTTCTGCCTCTAGCCTCTGCTTGGCCTCCTCTTGCTTCTGAGCATTAACCTCGATTACTTGAGCGGTCTTCTCTTCTTCAATTTCGGCTCGAATGGACGGAATCGTGCAGCCGAAGTCATCGTCACTCGACGACGTGCAGTCATCGGGGTTGACATCGTTAGCAACGAAAATAGGGGAACCTACGTATGAGATTGCGCTGACCTGAGGCACGTCGTGCTTCTTGCAGAACTTCTTACACTTGGACGAGTCAAGCTTGTCTCCGGCCAATACTTCATCCTTGAAACAGTTTCGATAGCATTCCCACCTGTCGACAGCAGCGCAATGGGTTTTGCCCTTCTTCTTCCATGGCTTGTCCCCATTGCAGTCGAAAGCTCTCTTGAGCTTGTCTTTCGGTGCTGACTTGCCCCTCTTCTTGACGTAGAGCTGTTGCGAACTTTAGAATATATTTGTCTAGCAAACAGTGTTAAAAAAAACCTTGACAGGGAAAGCCGGCCCATTCAGCTTGTCATTGGAATTAGAATTCTGGGCGGCGACAGCAGTAGTCGACTCTTTGGGTATCCTAGCTGCCTGCCCTCGTGTCATGATGTCGGCAGATAGGACAACAATACCCACGAAGATCATGGAGTACTTCATGATGGCGAGTTGGTGAAATGCTTACTCAGCCGCTGAGCATAGAGCGCTTCCCGACAGCGCAGGATCTCGATGCTAAGAACAAGAAGCCCGCGAAGATGTAGCCGGGCGTTGATGGACTCGGGACTCGAGAAGTTGAGCCACTACGGCCTCGTCCCGGGGGCTTTTATTCTGCCGATTTGCCGCAGCTGGTCCGGCACAGCACTTTCCAGCATCAACATCGAGGACTCTGCAAATGCACCGTGCATTTGCGATGGTTTCTCGCCGCCGTCCAAGTTTTGGCAGAATCCAGGTTCGATGGAGGCTACGAATCGTTTTGTGGATGCCGGGAAGTTGTACGATAATGAGAAGTATGGACGCTTGTGCGCGAAGCGGCATAAGTGCAAGAAACAGGGTACGTGGAGAGAGAGGTTGAAGTTGAAGGAGGACGAAGAGGTTGTGGTTCAGAATGCTTGGTCGCGCTGCGAGAAGACGTTTGGGCATGATGATGTTGGGGTGCAGATTGAGTGAGCAGGATTCTTTGTGTGGGGCTTTGGAGAGCTGGAGGTGCGAAGACGTTCAGGACTACATATGGCATGGCCGCAAGCCATATCTTGAAATGCGTGCACGCTCGACTTTTGTCCTGATGCATCGCAAATCGTGCAAGTGAGATGGCTTTCACCATCATAGCCGGTACATCAATGCGGCCATTAGGCTACGTCTGAGTCTTGAAGCCACCACTTACCAACCCCCTCCACTTTTGCCCAGGATCATACTTCGCCAACACCCCCTCCAAGAACTCCTCATTCTCCTCACCGTAACTCCCCACAACATCCTGCTTCGGGTTCGCATAATTCGCGTACTTGAACCTCCTCCCCAATCCCATCTTTTCTGCAGCCGCATCCACACCTTTCAAGAACGTCGCACCTTTCTCATTCACAATCGCAGTAGCGTTGGAAGCGCTCCAGACCCCTGTTAAGAGCAAGACGACGCTGTTGCCATCCGCGCTGGAAGTACCCAGGACATTTTGCCCGGCGCCCCTGGATGTAATAGCGGTGGGTAGGGGCTCGAAAGTCACGAGCCACGTCACTCCGTTGGGGGAGTCGTAGAAGGTGCTGTTCGCTAGCTCGAATATGTTTTCTAGCAGCGCGGTGGATGGGCCGAATGTGGAAGTATAAAACAGAAAGTTGATCTGGGGAGTCGCGGTTTCGTTGGCCAGCGTGTGCAGTGGCGTGATGTGCATTGTATTGGTGATATTTGGGATCGCGAAAAGGTCTTTGTACACAGGTGGGTTGATGACGGGTTGGGTGTAAATCGGCGTTGAGGATAGGGACCAGGATTTGGATGTGGCGCTGTATGCCAGACTGGTCACGAGCGAGGCGTGCACATCGTAATTCGGTGCGTTGGCAATGTCGACGAATGCAGAGAAAACGTTCCGCCTGTAGGTAAAGTTGTGCGCAATGTTGCCGGCGAGGATCTCGCCAATGGGTACCGTTGCGAACTCGAAGCGCGTAACGATGCCGAAGTTGTTCGTTCCGCCTTTCAGCGCACGGTACAGGTCGGGGTAAGATGCGTGATTCGCATTGACGAGTTTGCCTGAAGGCAACACGATTTCGAAGTTGACGACGGTGTCGCACGTCCATCCGACTTGCGGCGAGAAGTAGCTGATGCCACCACCGAGCGTCAGGCCTCCGACTCCAACGGCGCCATTACGTCCACCTGCGACTGTCTTGTTGAGTGGATCCAGAGATGCATACACATCGAGCCAGCTTGCGCCGGCACCCACACTTGCGACAGAATGGTCTGAGTTGACGGTGATGGTAGATAGACCTGTCATGTCGATCGTAATGCCATGGTCGATGTTTGCGAATCCCGCAGCTGGGGAGTGACCACGGCCTTTAATGGCGAAGTGGCAATTGTTTGTGACGAGTTTGGCCACAATTGAAGCGACATCCGCGGCGCACGTGGGTTTTGCTATGCAAGATGGCACTAAAGAGGCCTCTTGGAGCGACCAGTAGTCGTGTTCTGTAGCATTGTAGGCTGCGCTGTTGGGCAAGGCGACATTAAGGTTAGGAACTGCACTCAGTTGAGCACACTAAAGCCGTTAGCATCCACATCTGCAGAATGAGAGCAAGGAAGTAGACTTACACATGAGGTAGCCAGCGCCATGCGGGATCTTTTCTTCTCTTCACAGTCGCACGATGCCTACGAGATACGCCCACCGTGGTGAAGCCTGGATTGTAGCAACGAGCTGGCCAAGGCATTTGAAAAGAGACTCGCGAAGCTTATTTACTGTTAAGCTTCAAGCCGTTGTGGCTTGGCGCTAGTCGATGTACCCCTCACAGACCTTACCAGATCCTCTCGAGTTGATGTTACCTCGACTAGGTACTAAGCGGATAAGGCAAGGAATCCGTCCCGTCGGCACGTTGTGCCCGCCACAAGAGGCGAATGTCTTGTAAGATGCAGAAAAGAATATTCGTCAGTACGCTTGCTGTTGGGCCGACATAAAGTCGGCATGCTTGCATAGAAGCGGCACAATTCTAAATGACTTGACAAGAGAGCGTATGCAATAGATCAAAGGTTGTTCGGTTGCATTACAATATTGTAAGAACGAGAGCCGCGACGTAGGGCACTTGCCACGTCTTTGGAGCGTATTGAGACTCTCGACCAGCAAGCAAGTCTATCGGGGTATATAGCGTAACAGTAGCGAAAGTAAAAGCCATAATTTCAGAATCGCGATGCGACAGCATGGTTATGAACGAGAGAGACCAAAAAGAAGCGGAACGCCAGAAATGCGGGAGACCTGAAAAAAAAAACGGGGAAACTCATGTCGCATTCATCTTCTCCATCTCGAGTCCAACTTCTTCCGTTTTGACGCGCTCGCCGTCTGGTCCTCTTCTGCCGCCGCCGACCAGACCCCAAATACTGATGCCTCCGACCAGGAATGCAGCCATGACGAACGGAATCATGATGGCGCGGCCGGCGACCTCGATATCACATTGCTTGCTGTAGTCGTCCTTGACCATGGTCGCACCCCGCACATCCTTGAGTTCGCACGACCAAGTCTCGAGGTCAAAAGTGCCAATATTATAGCGGAAAACATTATCATTAGTAGTAGAGTTGTTGTCATTTGTGCGCGATGCACGGAAATTGACGTAGTCGTCGCGGAAGTGTGAGGTCGATTTGCGGGTAACGTATATTGAGACCAAAGCGAATAGCACGACCACTCCGTTAGTGATGTGAAGGAACATGAGATTCCTGCGGAAGGCCCAGCCTTGGGTCTGCAAGGCAATTAGTCACACGCGAAAAGCTGCACGAGGGGGTACTCACTCGCTTGCCGCTCTTCCAATCCACAATAACGAGAGCGAGATGTGCTGCGGCTACAAATATGCTCACGACTGCAGCAACAAGCGCGAGCTTTGCTGGGGCATGATATAACATGCGTGGCAAAGCAGCCATGACTACAGTCTCTCCGATCTCACCGTCTCTTTCTGTCGTTTCAAACATGAAGCCTCGGTCGCAATTCTCCTCGATGAAACTGTACGTGATAGCTTTGAGGATGATAACGGGAATGGAGATTGCTAGGAGGATAGATAGAGAGACGGCGTAAAGTAGGCGTGCTTTCCGGTGATGCGGGCAACCGCGGTCCATTGGTCTATTGAACATTGGTGAGGCATCCTTGTGCGGCTGGAAAAGAGAAGTGACTTTGTCGGATATTGGTGGCAGCTTGAACTTGACCTTTTTCATTATGGCGGTCATCTTCTTAGGTAGAGAGATGAGTATTAGGCGGGAGGAGTCCCTCAGCAGACAGTGTTCGCTGACCGAGTCAAGGCTAGTAAGTGTAGTTGTGCTAGGTACCGTTGTAGTGGAAGAGAAGCTGCCACCTCGTGGGCAGAAAATCAGATCTGCAAATTGATGGGGCAGTTGCGGCAATGCGACACGGTAGAGATGTATATTGCTGTAAAGGTCGGCTAGAGACTCCAGAAGTTGCGCATGCCTGGATGCAACTCGTTTCGTGATGGCTCACTCGCTCGTTGCGATGCTCGGCCATCAATGCTATTTTACCAGCATGAATCTACCACATGAGCTCCGGCCGGGTTATGCTTGAACGGTTCTGGTGTGTCCCGACTCGTTCTGTACAGACCAAACCCATCTTTGGGCGTCGAATGGTCGGTGTGATCAAACATTGGTGGTTGCCATGAAGCGAGACGGGCGACGTTTGAGATGCGTGACGTGCACGAGCCCCTGCGTGAGCCGATGACGGCTTGCAACGTCGCAATAAGGTGCTCTGCTAAGCGTCGGAGCAGTGCTTGAGCATGCCACAGAGGTTTTGAGAGCGATACTAGATGCCTTGAAGCCTTGAAAGAGCTGCATATAGCTAAATCTAGGTCGCAGAGCAGCTTACAGGTCACGGGTAGGGTCGCACCAAGTTTTCCAGTACTGCCGCATGACTATGGCATTTGGCACTCCTCGTGGGTATTCGTAGATCAGTCTGGGGAAGGTAGAGGCTGAGTGACGAACCGTGAGGCACGTCGATTTGTGCATAATGGATGAGGCGTGTCGAGAATCCACACAAAACGGATGCGAGTAACCTGGACTTGTTCCTTGAAGACCAAGAGTGTTTGAACGGCTTCCGGGCAATCCATTGCATTGTTTTCATATGCCGAGGAGGTCTTGCTCGTACTCGAGTGAGCCGGACCATGGACCGCGCAACGAGGTCATGGTGGACTGGCGTGGCTTGACGAGCGTCTGGTATGCATTCGAGAGATAGGTAACGATAGGCGATACATAACGCTATCGTCGACTGAGCACCTGGTAAGCGCAAAGACGCGTGCTCCGGGAGTAGTCGAGGTAAATCCTTGTATTCTATTTTGCATGGGCGAAGCTTGACACACGCGCTGAAGTGTTGTTAAGCGATGACGGGAATTTGCTACCCTCTTTCCCAGCTCTTCTCCTCATATCAGCGGTATTGTTGACTCGAGATGGCTGGGTCTGTTGTTGACGGCGATAATGATTGGAGGAGGCGAAGAGTGGAGTCGTGCTGTCGATTCTGGTGATGTCAGATGGTCCCTGAGGCGCTAAAGTTTATGGTTGGGGAAGTCGCGAACCACCGCGGCGCGTCTTCAGAAGTCCAACACCAAAACTCCTGTCACCACCGAATATGGCCTTCACGTCCCTTAACAACCAGATAAGAGTAGCGCAGCCGCCTGCACCCCAGCCGCCAGCGATACCCGCGGCGGTGAACAATCCCTCAGTGGTGACGCCTGCTGGACCGCATCCTGAGGAGATCGACAAGGCGTTTGCTAGCAATCATGAACTGCGCAAGCGCGTCCACGCCGCAATTGGTATGCACGAGATAAGAGACTCACTATGGCCCACTAACACGATACTAGACGAGCACCCCACACAGACTTCGCTATTCCACGACATCTCAACATTCATTCTCAATCAGACGCCACAGCAGCCCGCCGAGCCTGCAGCGAAGAAACGCAAGTTGGACGACACTAAACCAGCACAGAACGGCGCATCGACGTCTTCCGGCGGTCTTTCAAGCACAGACACCAAAGCATGGCGATCGTACCCAGGAGTCAGCTTCTCGATTCCACAGCGCAAGAAGTTCACCCTGGAGCTGGTCGATAAGGAGGATGGAGGCATACGAGCGGTAGGCGCGACTGGCAATGTCGAGTTCAGTATTGCGTGGAAAGACGTCGACCAGATCTTCTGCCTGCCAGTACCGGAAAAGGCAAAGAAGCAGCACAACTTCATCTTCATTCCCACACACGGCGATGGCGTGAACCCCTTACCAGACCACCTGCACGGCGCAGCACCAGAGCCAATAATATGGACGTTCGAGGAGGCGACAGGCAAGAACATCAAGGAAGGCGAAGACCCAGGGCCCGGACCGATGGCGGAAGCGATACATCATTGTCTAATACAAGCGGGCACTGGCAAGGAAGTCGTCTTCCCAGATGCAGACGAGTTCGCCAGCGCCACCCCAGAGAGTCACCGTAAGGGCGACAAGGCGTATCACGTCAAGGCACACAGAGGCAGCAAGGATGGTAAGTTTTGCCATTACACCCTGGTTCGCAATGTACCTGCTGACACCACTCGCAGGTCACCTATTCTTCACATCGGTGGGCATCCTGTACGGCTTCAAGAAGCCGCTCGCATACTTTGACTTTGCCTCCATCAACAGCATAGCCTACGCCGCCGTCCTGCGCAACACGTTCAACCTCATCATCAACACACAAACACAAGAAATAGAATTTACCATGCTTGATCAAGCAGACTACTCGGGCATAAACGACTACGTGCAGAAGCATGGCCTGCAGGACGCTAGTCTGGCAGCTGCACGGCGCGCCAAGAAGCTCAACGTCAACAAGAGCAAGACCAAGGAGAATGGCGCCAATGGCGCGGCAGCTCCCGACGCAGACGACGGCGAAGAAGAGGAGAGCGAGCTACAAAAGGCAGAGCGAGAGCTACAGGACGCTGAAGATGACGAGGAGGAGGACTACGATCCTGGCAGCGAAGGCGAAAGCGAGGGTTCAGGGTCAGATAGTGAGGACGCAGACGGTGGTGGTGGGTATCAGAGGGGCGAGGGCGACGAAGAAGGAGGAGATGAAGATGACATGGAAGAGTAGAGTGCGTGTGTCGCGTGCTTTGTCGCGTCAATATACCTGCAGCGTCCCGCCATAATATGGCGTCGTTTCCCTGGGGTCGCTCCTTCCCGCTACCAAGCCTTGCACATGACTGGCGGCTGAATGTGCATCCACACCGCCGCAATCTATCCGTAATGGGCAACCTTCGATTGCCGTCATTTCATCCTCCACGTCACCTCTCCGTTTGCAGCGTGTCACCTACACGCTTTTCTGTGCCTCTCAAGATCGTGCACACGACTCAAACACTACACGTCATGTCCTAGCATTTACCCGCCTGCATGCGCAGACAAAACCCGCGACGTTTGCGAATCTGGATCCCTGACCCAAGGGGCGTCGATAGACTCCGCCCCGTGTACAATCGCCTCGGCATGATGAACATTTCCACGTTCTGGCGCACGCTGTGGTATCTGGGTCTGCTGGCCGCGTTGACGTTGGCGACAATTCTGTATACGCTGAACTGGTCGCATGGCGTTGCGCTGAAAGAGCATGGCTTGGGACATGTATTGCAGCCGTGGAGGAGCTCTGGCAAGCACGGCGACTCAAGTGAGAGCAGCCCGGCTGGACACGAGGACGAACTCCCCCTAGGCTTGCATCCGATCACGCATCTCATGGATCTCGCAACGAGTTCCTTTGACAAAATGATGAAGAATAAAATCAATACCCTCGACCAAGCTGCAGCTATGTACAGAAAGAAGCGAGGCCGACATCCTCCACCAGGGTTTGATGCTTGGTATGCTTATGCCATGTCGCACAACGCGCTTGTCGTCGAGGACTTTTGGGACCAGATATACGAGGATCTGGGCCCGTTTTGGAGCCTCGATCCTGTGGTGTTGAGGAAGCAAACACATGTGTTGAGGCCGGTGGTTGAAGTCAGAAGTGGCCAGGTCGACCTGAAGTCGCACTCACACTCCTCCAAAGATGGTACATTGGTCGATATGATCGGAGAGATGGTCCAGGATCCAAATGTGACTGTCCCAGACATGGACATACCCATTAGGACGGTTTCATCTCCGGCAATGCTGGTGCCATGGGAAACGATCGATACGGCCTTCTCGATGTCCCGGAAGATCATGCTCGAGCCAAAGGACATCATCAATAGATACTCTGGTCTGGACGATATCGAGTCTCTGACCGCAGACTACGATTGGAAGCCGACATGGCTTGGTCCACGGCTCACACATCCTGACTCGTGGCTGGGCCCACGCCCACTTTGGTCTGTACTTCGCCCAGCATGCCATCCTGGAAGTCCTACAAGACGTGGCAAAGTGTATAATGATATCTGGTCAACTAAGGGTGGTATGAGCGACCAGCACTCGACTGCTGCTCTGTTGCTCCATGACTTACCAGAAGGCACTCTTCAAGGTTACGTGAAGAATTGGACCTCGACCGTGGACGCATGTCAGCACCCGAACTTACAGGGCTTGCACGCACAACTTCTGAGCCCGACAGACATGGCTATCAGTACTGCGCTGTTTCCGCTCTTTGCAGAGAGCAAGATGATAGTGGGCAACGAGATTCTAATTCCATCATCCGCCGACTGGAATATTTCCGCCCCGTCCATCCCACTTGGTTGGGAGTCCAGATCAGACACGCTCCAGTTTCGCGCCGGATCCACGTCTGCTCACGACTCAGCACACTACTGGCGCCGCTTCCAGCGTGAACGACTCGTAAGCATGCTCAATGCAACACGCGTCGAGACAGCAGAGGCATCCATCCACTCAGGGAACGAAAGTACACTTCGAGTAGGTTACGCAGACAATTTTCGCCTCTTGCCCGCGAACGACTACCGAATTAAAGCCCAGACTGGCGGGCAGCTAGCAGAATGGGTGAATGAATGGGCTGACACCGCCTTCACGCATTTGGCATGTCGGGAGCAAGAAGGTGGCTGTGGAGATATGGAAGATTACTTCTCGGTGACAGCAGCTGTATCATCGGAGGAGGCGGATAGAAGCAAATATGCCATCTCCGTCGACGACGAGTCACTACTGCATAATTTTCAAAGCAACAAAGTCACACTGAGATCCAGTATCCATCGCCAATGGTACGATAGTCGCCTGGTACCCTGGCTGCACTTCATCCCGCTCGACCACACATTCATCGACCTATATGGCATCATGGAGTACTTCCTAGGCAGTGAAGTTGAAGAAGAATCCAAAGACTTCGCACACGCAGTTGGTGAAGTGCAAAAGCATGAACACCATTTCAACACACCTGTCTCACAACACGAGCAAGAAGCGAAGGCCCAGGAGCACGATCCTTTGACCGCTTCACAATCCGGCAACGAACCCCACATCCATCGCGCATCACAGCCAAATCCAGCACCGCATCCGCATCCACCGAAGCGCGCGGATGCTGGACACGACGATGCAGCGCGTCGGATCGCAGAAGCGAGTAAGGTCTGGGCGGACACAGTGTTGCGCAAAGAAGATATGTTGATCTACACATATCGCTTGTTGCTCGAGTATGCGCGTGTACTCGACGATAAGCGGGAACGTATGGGGTGGGTTGGGGATTTGCATTGAGAAGGGAAGTGCGAACGAGCAGTGTGTTGTGGCCTGGTGTTACTCCCTCACTCGCTGTCGAACCTCACCGACACAACCATTTCTACGACCCCTACAACCGCCTCGATACCTGAGCCTGGCTATCTTCAGCCTGAAACCTACTCCGGACTATCTTCAGTCCAATATCGCATCCTGAATGACTACAACGACCTTGCTCCTCGAATTCTGCTGCGCCATTCTCGTCATCGTCCCGATCCTGTGTACCCGCAATGTTCTCAGAACACATCCTCCCTCACTTGATCCATCTACGCCATCGACAAACGCTTCACAGACGAAGAAAAGCAGCACGCCGCGCCTCCAAAGCCGCCCGATGACCGATGGCACCGACACGCCGACCTCGACGTCCCCGTCTGCATCGCGCAAGCCTTGGGATCCGCCATTCCCCGTTTCGAGTATACCAAGATCAAAGGAGAAGCAATGGCTGGTTTTACCGCCAAGCGAGCAGCGACACACGCGGACATGCACACTCTCGCCTGCAGCATCGGAGCACGAAGATATATACGATGACATACAAGAAAACCCGCGACTCGGCGCAACAGCAATACATGAGCCAGACGGAACTACCCCAGAACATAGCAGAGCAGCACTTCACAACGATGAGGCACATGCGACGACGAAAGACAGCAAGCCCATCATGTCCATCGTCTCGACCGTCCTCGCGTGTCTCGTTGGGATGTTGCTGGCTCTGGGCACAGCGGTGTTGACAATCTATTGCCTCGCGTGGTTCATCGTGTATCACACTGAAGCTCGACTGGGCGAGGCACGTCGGGGCTTATTAAGTGGTGGGGAGATGAGGTTGTGTCTCTGCGGACGGGGCTAAGTGGAAGGATCAACAGCACGCAGATCGTTGTATGCCTTCAGGCCGACCTATCGAGTTAGTTTTCACAATCTTCCACAAATGCTTACCTGAGATCTCAATGAGCCTGTGGGCACGGTGCAAGTCCGAAGATTGACAATGTGTTACATTGAGGGCTGTAAACTTGTCGGTGGTACGGGAGAGTGACGAGACCAGATCCGCTAGAGAGCTTCCACAAATCAGGACCAGAGAAGACTCGCTATGTTGCTTGAGAAGAAAACAACGCTAAGAACGCACGACAGAGCTTTTTGATCCCCCATTTCACATGCGCGATGCGTGTGCCCCATACCCAACGCCATTCGCATTCGGCCCGTGCCCACTTGCAGGTGGGTGCCCGTGTGTCCCGCTCGCCAACTCCCTCTCCCCAACATATCTCGGTGTTTCGCCCATCTCAGGGCCTGCCTCCTCCCTCGCCCGCCTCTCCTCAAGCATATCATCAATAGTCCCCATCTCCGCCACACTCGGCCCCTCAGATCCCCTACTACTCATCCGAATTGCCTCCTCAACCGCCATAGCCGCAACATTTGGGCGCTCCACCTGTTCCGCCGTCTCCGGGTCCTCGGGCGGCTTGAACATTTTGGCCTCATGGTCATCGAAATCCTGGCCCGGATTGACGGTCTGGTACTCGACGATCTTGACGATGCGATACATCCCAAAGGCCAGCAACGTGCCCATGAGCGGCCCGAACCAGTATATATAATGATAAGACGGGAAATTGCGCGTTACCACACACGGCCCAAACGAGCGTGTAGGATTGAGCGACCCGCCGGTGAAAAACACACCGACCATTTCTGCGACGAAGAGTGCGAGCCCGATGCCGATGGGTGCGAGGAAAGTGGCTTTGTGTTTTTCGGCGGCGAGCATGAAGATTGTAAATACGAGGAGGGATGTTAGGAACATTTCGAGAAACACGCCCATGGCGGGTGTGACGCCGGTGCCGAGGGTTGTGCTGACGTTCAGAGGCCCGGGAAGGATGGCGGATACCACGGCGGCGGCGCACATGCCGGCGAGCATCTGGGAGATGAAGCAGAGGATTGCGCGGGTGGGGGTTAGCGCGCCGATGAGGTAGAGGCCGAGGGTCACCTGGGGTGTATTAGTGAGAGTGGATGGGGTGTATGGGGAAGGAAGATGTACGGCTGGATTGAAGAGACCGCCGCTGACGCGGAAGAATATCCACACGCAGACCATCAAGCTGAAGCCGAAGATCAGGCTGATGTAGAGGAGGACACTTGTATTTGGGGCTTGTGTGATGCCATTGCTCTGCTGTCCTGCGGTTGCGGCGTCGCTGTATATGGCTGCGGTGTTTGCGACTTGCGTGCCGCCGAATGCGAAGACTATAGTTTTACAATGTTGGCATGTCTCATGGGGAAGCTGCAGTCTGTAGAGATCGGGCTGACGTACACAAAAACATAAACGTGCCCGCGAACTCGGCGAACGCAGCGACGAGTTCATTTCGCCATCTGTTGGTCACGTATGCACTCATGGGATTCTTGCTGTGCTTTCTGTCCTTCGAGTGATTCGTGTGCGGATGGATTCCATTCATCGGTTCGCCCGAGGCTGCGGGAGCCTCATGTTTGTGAATCGGGAGGATATTGCGTAGCGGCGCCATGATGGCTTTCTTCAATTGACTTCTCGCTCAAATCCGTCCAGACTTCACGTCAACTTCCTGTGAGAAGACTCGTGGACTTCGATTCTCGCGAGGAGTGTGAAGGAAAGTGAAGTTCGCCGTGCAGTAGCCGAACGCGGTAATATCAGCTCCTTGTGACGTCGTCCACCAAAGAAAACTACAACATCCAATACGCCATACGAAGCTACGCCACCGTCATCGACGGACTTTAGACGCGTCCATTCACGCTAGTTCAACGGCTCACCGGCCGCCTCTTTTATGCAGCATTCGTCCTCCACAAGCCACGTCCTCGTCCACGGGGTTTCAGCTCTGCGATGACAGCACCAACCACGATTTGGAGTTTGCGCCTCGAAGACGTGTCTGCAAGCCTTCCACACACCATACTCGGCACATTTTGACCGCTAGCATCGCGACGTTTAGATACGACCCCTTCAGCTGGACGATAAAGTCAAAGATGCATAAGTGTGAATGGTCAGTGTGTTTCGTGATGCTTGGGATCAACGCGAGGATCGACGGCTGGTGTGGGGTTAGCGCGACCTGTTAGCGGGAATGACATCATCACGTCGGGTTCCCTTTAGTGGCCGCGGGTGGTGGGGAAGACGCGTGGAGACTGAGTTTGAACTTTAGATTCGACATTAATTACGGTACTTGCAGTCAAGTGATGCGTCAACGCGCTGTTGGGAGGTGAAGCGTGATGATCAGATTGCGAGTGCAGAAGTCAGGATACTACCTTGATGTCAACAGCACCGCCACAATCACTATGATGGCGGAGGCTCTTCCGGGTGTACGGGATATAGCATGCCTTAGCCTTGGAGAGACCCGTCGATCAGATTCATGGATACGATCCTTCAGCTTGGGTAGGATCCATGTTGAAACCTCAACACCACCTCCGCATGCGGCAAACATTGAGACCCCCTCAGCCGTGACATCGTCCCGGCTTGCATCAATGTGGTGATGTTGGGAGAAGACTCTAGTGATTCTTCAGCTCTTTCCGCGACCCTCAAACCGAATTCTATCTGGATCAGTTGCTAGTAGAAGCACTACAGCGACGAAGTATCGTATATGGAGTTGACATAACTACTACCACCGTCGCGATTTTTGTTTCATATATGAGCCGAGGCGGTCAAATCATAACCTCGCAAGCAGCAAAGTATAATCCTACCCGAACAAGGCAAGGCCAAAACCTACTACTCGCATGGCCCCTTCCTCACTCCACAACCCCGCAATTCTTCCTTCACGCCTACCGTCTTCCAACTATCCCTCCTGACCCTCTGCTTCTTCGGAGCACCATGCCCTTCCCGTTCTGCCCGTCTAAAATCAAACACTTTCTTCACCATCCCTACATCATACACCCCCTCCTGCGAGATCACGACCCGCCCATCCCTACCCTTCCGTCGCCCAGGCCTCGCATCGTCCATAAATTGTTCGTCCGTCCACTCGTAATCTTCGACTTCAACCCAGTCCGAGTCGCTGAGCTCGGACTTGGATGGCTTGACGAGCAATGTGTCGTTTTCTTCGAGTTCGTGGGACGGCGAATAGATGGATGGTGGGGGTACGTGGTAGATTCGGCGTTGCATTGTGTGTTGATGGGTTGTGATTGCGGGAATGGGGCGAGTTCAGGTGTGTGGCTCAGAGATGTTTTGTGGTTTGGAAGTGCATTTCATGTCTGCGGTGGTGAGTGTAGTGAAGCGACATTGTGAATGGATAAGGTGCGATGGTTAACACACTCCATGTTGAAGAACTACATGGTAGGCATGGTGAAGTACGTTTATCAATGGATTTCGTGAGCAGACCTTTTCGTGACTCCGCCTGGACTTGGGGCCTGTGACGCGCCCCTAGAACGACACGTAGCATACGGAAGAGCTCAATGATATCGATGTAGGAAGAGGAAGTGGATTAAGTTTTACGCGAAATAACGCTAACCAAAGAGAACATGATCGCAAAGACAATACCAGATGAGCCAATAAAATGCCCGAATCCCACGACGTCTGACGTTTCGTATGCCAGTGTCCTCACGGCGCTTCAACGCCATCGCGCAACAACCTCTGCCCAATCTGCAGTCCCTCACCTTTATCCGCCGACCTCAAAAATTCGCCAACCCACGGGTTCATACCGTTCTTCACTGCTTTCTCAATTCACTCTTGCATCCATATCGACTCCCACTCCGCCTTTCCATCCGCACTCAAAACATCCTTGATAGATTGCGCAGGTATAACCTTCCCGCCCGAATGATGCAAATACTGCACTTCATTCTCAACCCCATGGACCGGTCCCTCCTGCAACATTGACTCAACGATACCACCAGCGGCCTCTTCGACGGAAACAAGGTCCACGTAGCCACTCCATTTATGCGAGTCTGGGAGAGCTTTGAGGATAGATGCAAATTTCAAGACGTTGGCTACGATGTCTGTGTCGCCTGCTTGAACACCGGTGATAGAGGAGGGGCGATGAATGGAAGTGTCTAGACCGAATTGCTTGTTGACCTTCTCGAGGAAGACTTCGCTTGCCCATTTGGACGCTGCGTAGCCGTCGGCGAAACTCGGGCTCGGTGGAAAGTTCGCGAGCGATACGGGAGCCAATGTGTCGCTGTTGATGAGCTTCCCAACTGTCCCATTGGAGATGTAGTGGAAGGGAATGTGGCGAGGAAGTGCGAGCCTGACGAGTTCCTTGGTGGAGGAGAGGTTAGATACTTTGAGGGAGCGAGAGGTCTTCAGGAAGGAAACGTCGGCGGGATTGTGGATGATGGCATCTGCTGAATTGAAGATCGTCGATGCTTCGGCTTCTAATAGACCGCCGCGGGAAAGCATAAGATTGCCGCTGTGGATCACGACCTTCTCCGATTGAGCGAATTCTTGGAGCTTGCCGCTGTCGCGGACGGCAATACAGTGTATCTTGTCGACGGCAGGATTGTCCATCAGCAGTCGGAGGATGTGATTGCCAAGGAAGCCAGTAGCGCCAGTAAATACGATGGTCTTGCCAGAAGTATGGCTACGCGTTGGAGTTGGGTTTAGACTGAGTTGTCGGTAATTTGCTGGGATGTCCGTTTCCAGATTCCACTCGATCTCGGAGTCGTCCTCGCTCGAAAGGTCCTGAATAGCTGCGGCCATGGCACTAAGTGTGCTGTTCTCAAATAGACGCAGCAGTGGCAGCTGGACTTGGAACCTCTTCTTCACAAGCTCTCGAAGTTCGATGAGGAGCATCGAGTTGCCGCCCACGTGGAAAAAGTCGGAGTTCCCATCAATAGTGTACACGTCCCGGGTCTGTTGTGGTAAAGTATCTTCCCAAACCTGTGCTAGGGTCGCTTCTGTCTCTGTAAGCTCTTTGGTCGAGCTTCCACCTTGATACAACTTCGCTGGAATAGGCAGACTCTGGAGAGCCTTTCTGTCAACCTTGCCAGAAGCGGTCAATGGCATGTGATCGATCGGGATGATAATCGAAGGACGCATATACTGCGGAAGCGGCAGTGAGGCAGCCAGTGATTGAAGGAACCGCTGTTCACCTCCGTTCGAGATGTCCGACGACAGGATAGCGTGCGCGACCAAGATTGTCGGATCGCCACGCGGTGTGACAATCACTTCTCTTAATTGACCTTGGGAAGCTGCCAACATGGACTGCTCGATATCCTGCATCTCAATGCGCAAACCTCTGAGCTTGACCTGTGTGTCTCCTTCAATGCGACCGATCACCTGCAGCGTGCCGTCAGATCGGAGCACACCCTTGTCCCCAGTTCGATACAGTCGGTTCCAGCCCTTCTTGATAGCGGAGGAAGAAGATTGAGGGTCCTTGGAGAACTTTTTGTTTGTCTCTTTGGTATTCTCCAGGTATCCGATAGCGACACCTGCACCGGCAATGCAAATCTCACCTGGATACCCAACCGGGAGAGTGTTGAGGTCGCTATCCAGGATGTAAGTGGCGTAATTTGGAAGAGCTTGCCCGGCAGTGAGTTGCTGGTCATCGGCACCATCCAAGATTATCTCGAACTCGTTCGAGGACATTGAGCATTCCGTTGGTCTATAGGCATTGAAGACACGAAAGCGGTGTTGACTGTGGTCGCGAATCAGCTGGAAGCCGTGCAGAAGTTCGGGTGTGAACTGCTCGCCACCGGCCGTAGCGTAATTCCACGATTTTGACTGGAACAAACTCTCAGAGCCATATCGAAGCCACGCCAGGTATTCAGACGGAGTTGCGCTAGTGTAGGTGACATTTTGCTCGAGCATGATCCGTGCGATCGCGGGGAGGTCTTTGCGTAGAGACTCTGGAACAATGACCAACGTTCCTCCATTGGCCAGGGTCATGAAGATCTGATTGTGCGACATATCGAAGCCGATCGAGCTTTGTTGTAGAACGACCTCGGCTCCGAAGCCATGCGTGACGGTCAAGGCCTCCAAGTGGTTGCATAAACCACCATGTGATAGCACAACCCCTTTCGGTATTCCTGTGCTACCACTTGTGAACAGGATTGCAGCTGGATCAGCGGCCGTGATCTTTACTTCGTGGCTAGTAGGTACATTCTTAGAAAGATTGGAGACGTCGCAGACAGTAATGGATGTTAACGGTGCGAGTCGTGGTCGGCGCTTGGTCCCGGGTACCGGCCCTGTGGAACAGTGCTCCTGTAACATGGTCATGCGAGACTCGGTGTCTACCAACGCCATAAAATCTGTCATCAGTATTGATCTGCATCGGCTTTCCAACACCTCGCTCGCAAAAGTCCCGATGCCAAAGGTCCCGATCACGAAAGTCCTGAATGGCCGGACAAATCTCGACACGCACGCTCAAGGCTCTGGCTTTTGGTTGCCTGAGAGTAGCGATCCGGACCCGTGTAACCTAAAGTTTTAGGAAGTATCAGTGGGTGAGATATCCAAAAGTCAAAGGCCGCCTGCAAGTGTAATCCCCGGCTTCTGAGTGGATACCATACCTTTAGACGCCTGGCACCTCACTTTCGCGACATCGGCAACTATTGTCCCATACCAATTTCCACCATGTTCCAATTCTCCACCTCATTTATGTTCGATTTCGAATTAACGCGTATCCTTGGCAGTACGTCCAGCGGCGGATGCGACGCTGGTGAGTTCAAAAGCGCAGTTGGCAAGATCAGGAAGCACGATGCTGAATCTTGGTTCATGGCGTGGAACGAACAATCGGAGCGAACGACGAGAATTGGCGATGAAGCCGCGAAGGCTGGCTTCAAAGTGCTAGCGAAATCTGCATACCTCCGAGCGTCAAACTACTTTCGCGCGGCATCGTACATGTTCAGCAACAATGACGCAAGGGTGGTTCCATATTCTGAAAAATATATCAAGAGCTTTCAGCGAGCGGCGACGCTGATGGACGGTGAAGTTGTGTTGGTGGATATCCCGTACGAGAATGGCGTCTCACTTCCGGGGTACTTGTGCATGCCTCCTAACTACGCGCGACTGCCTGGCAAAGCCCCAATAGTGCTATACGCGGGTGGTGCCGATTCGACAAAGGAAGAATTGTACTTTCTGTTCGGGCACTCCGGGCCTCAACTAGGCTATGCCGTTCTCTATCTCGAAGGTCCTGGTCAGGGCTTGATCTTGAAGAAGTCGAAGATACCTCTCAGACCCAACTTTGAAGTCGTCGCATCCCACGCCTTGGACTTCATCGAAAAGTTCTCTCAATCCCGGACAGACCTGGAACTAGATGTAGGAAGAATAGCAGTAGCGGGAGCCGCAACTGGTGGATACTTTGCACTCCGAGCCGCGACAGACGTGCGGATGAAAGCATGTGTGGCCATCGATCCGTTCTTCAGCATGTGGGACCTGACCCTGACTCGCGCTCCTTAGGCTTTCATACAGCTGTGGGATAGTGGATGTGTGATGAACGACATAGTCAACCGCTCTACAGACGCGATCACCAAGGGCAACTTCCAAGCAGCTTGGGAGATGGGGGTGGGCAAGAGGAGTATGGGTGTGGAGAAGTCCACCGACATGCTTCGACGATGCAAGGATTTCTCATTGCAAAACGCGAAGGACGGGAACGTCCTGGATAATGTCAAGTGTCCCGTCTTTCTTACAGGCCCAGGATCTGGACAGGAGATGTATGCGTCAGCGGATGATAGCACGCTCAGAATTGAGAAATTGCTCAAGAACGTACCCGGGAGTATTACGGAGGTTTAGGTACCCAATGATGTCGCGGATGGTGGCTTGACCGCAAAGATTGGGACATGGGCACTATGGGCGCAAAAGAGCTTCTTGTTCTTGGATAAACATTTTGAGATGAAGCGAGAGCCATTATGAGCTGTAGTATGACACTTCGTCTCAATCAAATTTCTGCTCAAGATCAAAGGATGCCATTTCTCTTTATTGTGTTATCACCGACTCTTACTACAGGTCCATGGCTGAGACGAACATCCGTGAACATCCGTCCCAAGCGTATCTTCCAGATCTCGCAAGGCAAGCGGGTACGTTGAAGCCCTTGCTTCATATGTACGGCTTCAGAACCTCCAACGTATGATCCCAAATCTTCTCCTGTGCTTTCTCCCGAAACACAGAAATGACACGCGCGTTTTGCGTGCAGTCGCACTTGTACCCAACAAGGAAGAGTCCATTCTCCCGCCCGCCCACCGAGTTCACCCCAGCCTTGCCATTCCAATGTGTGCCACGGCCACCAAAGGCCGCGCTCGTGCACTGGAACAAATGGCGCTGTCCTGACTCCTCCTCAGTGAATGAAAACAGGCTGATAAGAGGCGCAAGTATGAGCCAGACGAACCAACCAATATAGGAATTTGGATCATCGACGCCTCTCCAGACGTTTCCAGTTGCGACCCATCCAGGCATTGAGTGGATGAACGTTATATGAGGATTGTCTGTGGCTAGTCTTTCCATGCCGATTGTGTTCATAGTGCAGAACTGCGGCTGCGCCTTCATTGGGCCAAAGTTGCCTGGCTTCCTCAAGTCGATGTCATCCAAGTCGATTGAGGCGCTTTCCATACCGCCTGCCAGCACACCGACGACTCTGGGCGCCTCCGAATTATCCAGGAGAGGAAGGAGATGGCGGATGAAGAGCATGCGCGAGTAATACGCTAGACTCTGCGAAATTTCCAGTCCCTCGGATGTCTCGCTACGCGAGCCGAAAGGTGTGTAGCCCGTGGTCAAAAACAGTAGGTCGACATGTCTTTCTTTTGTTCTGATTACTTCGCATATTCGTCGCACTTCGGACAGCAGTGAGACCTCGCCTTCAGTCCAGATGATGTTGGCGTTGGCGTTGATGGAATGTAGTTCCTCGATAAAGGTTCTCGCGCGCTCAAACGAACTCTTGCGCCCGATCAAGTATATCTTCAGGCTAGCACCTGTTGCAGCAAGTACTCTGATGGTGAGTTGGCCGATGCCAGATGTGCCGCTGACGAAGACAGCCACGCGAGGTGCTGTGGCATCGTTGATGAGAGCATTCGACGCTTTGATCTCGGAGTATGCAACCATCTTGGAAAACTGCTTGCCGAAGAAGGCGCATCAGATTCTAAGCTTTAGACGCATTTGGGGGTTTTATTTGCATAAGTACTCACCAATGGAGTTCCACGAGGTGCTGACCCGAGCGAGTGACTGTGCCACGGGATCCGGCACGGACGAAAAGCCCCAACTGTCATCTACTGGTACCACGCCGCAACGATTTACTGAGAAGTCGTGCAACTTCAATTTAGACATTCTTGCCCGTGGGCGTAACGGACGAAAAATCGTTGGTAAGGAAAGCGAAAAGTCGCACTTTGCACCTTTATTGATGGAATACTCTTGCCCGTTCCACAAGTCCACCTTAGTAGCAGCCATGTCATGGATTCCTCGACCACAATCTTGATGAGAGACACGAGTGGCAGTATCGCAGTACTTCCCCTACCCGTGGATGCGATATGCTCGAGACTGCATACGTGTATGAGCTCGATCATGATTTACGACACTGTAACTCGCAGTGTGAACGCAGCCACGGTAGCACAAAGGGCAAGGTTTTAAGACCGCTGACCTTTCTCGCCATGTGCGAACGCCGAACGATCACCGTAAGCCTTGCCAACGGTGCCTTTGGAGCATCTCGTGTCCTCGTAAGCAGTGATTGGTTGAGCATACCCCGCTTCTCTGAGGCGGACCGACCCTAGTCAGTTTCGCGTTCACAAGCGCTCACCAGCGGGCATTCCGAGCCCCCGGCTAGACTTCCTGTTGCGGCGTAGTAAACAGTGCGCATGCAGGAAGAATTGAAGGATTGAACTGAGGTTTTATTGTATGTGGCTACGAACAGTATATGTAGTGCTGGTGAGGCAGAGTAACGGTGAGATGTACTACGTAGTACAGCAGTGGAGACGTGAAACTGTGATACGTCGTACAACAGGAGAGACTCCAAACCATGACACTTCCAGATCACCCTTCAATGACAATCGTTACGAGTGATTGGCAAGGCTTAACGCGTCCAATAGATTCAGTACCTCTGGAATAATCCAGAAGCTCGAATCTCGCAGTTATGGCAATTCCCGAGGTCGAGCCCGACTTCTGCGACTAAGCCCTTAGACCCTGGTCACAACTCGAGAGGGTTGACTTCTTTGATGTGCGAATTCGTCTTGGATGTTGAAAGATTTAGACAAGAAATAAATAGAAAATAAGCTTCAGCATTGGCGTACTTACCGTGCACACGAAAGAGAAGCTCTGCCCTCCGCGTCATGAGTAATGTTGAGCAAGTTTGCGTGCATTCAACGGCTTCTAATTAGACTTTGGCTGCATTCGAACTCACGCCCCATAGTGTCGTCCATCCAGCGAAAACAAAGCTTGGCCGCGCAATCTACATATTGAGATGCCGATGTGATGTTTTCCTTCTGCGCGCTTCATGTCTTTCATATATTCGATCAAAACCATGCTCATCTCCACCCGCAGGGTCGTGCGAGCAACCACACTGTGGTTCTGCTTCGCAACACTACTGCTGGCGTAGGCTCAGTCCAAGTGCACTGCATCTCATTACAAAACATTAAGCTCAAGGGCAGCAACAGTTCGAACATTCAAAGGGCTTCCCACACGAACCTCGCCTTGGCCGTGCCGACCGATCAGAACCACTACGCAAAGAACGTCAGTGGTCTCAATGCGTGTGAGGTAGTTTTCCCAAACACTCATCCAGGCAACCATGATACAATCAACACCATGATATGGCTTCCTACTGACGAAAACTGGACCGGACGATTTCTTGGCGCAGGCGGTGGAGGCTGGATTACTGGGGCAGCTAACATGACGCTCGCTTGGCTGCGAGCGAAGGATTTGCGGTTCTAACAACCGACGGGGGTCACGCTGCCGACGCTGCGATCGAAAGCTGGGCGCAAATCAGCCCAGGCAATGTCAATTGGAATCTCTTCCAAACCTTCGCATCTTTCTCGCTCGACGAAGCCACCGTGCTGGGTAGAGCAGTGGTCGAAGCATATTATGGTAAAGGCCCTACTTACAGCTACTGGAATGAATGCTCGCAGGGAGGACGGCAAGGCCATCTGATGGCGCAACGATTCGTGGATCATTACGCCGGGACATGGGCAACCGGAGCAGGAACAAATTGGGCGTAGATGCTGATGGCGATATTCTGGCCACAAGCTGTGATGACCGACTCAGGTACGGTGAGAGACTGGTGAGAGACTCAGTGAGAAAGGACGAAAACAAACACGTTGTAGGTCTATTCCCAACACTATGTGAGCTCGACGCCATTCGCGTTGCGTCCATCGAAGCCTGCGACGCGCTCGATGACTTGAAACCTGCCGCGCCCGATGACTGCACGTTCGATCCGCACACCAGAGCTGGCCAGTAATACACATGCTCTCTAACGGGGGCAAACACGACCATCACAGAAGCTGCAGCCGAGGTAGCGAGAAGAACCTGGGAGGGCGCTGCGTTCCCCCAGGGCAAGTTCCTTTGGTACAGCCTCGAACCAGGAGCGGCGTTGTGCGCGAGTGTAGCGACGACCTGCAATAACGGCACCTGTGTCGGCGCACCAGTCGGTATCACAGCTGAGTGGAACAAATATTTCGTGACGATAGATCTATCGACGGTCAACATCCGCGTACTCGACTACCTCTTCCACCAAAGCATCAATCGCTACGACTCCACAATCGGGACATCAGACACTGATCTCAGCTATTTCCAGAAAGCAGGCGGCAGACTCATCACCTCGCATGGCCTCGCAGACCAGCTCCTGCCGCCTGGGACATTACTCAATTATGTGAAGCGACTTCACGAGCGCGACCCGAATGCTTCCAACTATTACAAGTACTTTGACGCCCTTGGTGTTGACCACTGTGGGCTTGCAGGCGGTAAGGGCTGGTTTCCGGGCAATGCGATGCAAACCTTGGAAGCCTCATCGACTGGGTGGAGAAGGGCGTTGCACCGGATACGCTGGAGGCTGAGACACAAAATGCTGCAGCAAGTTGCAGTGTAGATCTTTGCTTGTGGCCGAAGAAGTTGGTCTATCTTGGTGGAGATCCGGACGTGGCATGTTAATGAGCAAGGTGCAATGATGGCTACAATGTATGTGAGAAACGAGGGACAAAGTCGCGATCTCAGAGGCAGTCGAATGTACGCGTAAATTATGTTCTAGCAAGTCTTCTGTCCTCTCATCAACATCGGAGCGCATTTGCACCGATATTTCGTCGATCGTTGTGGCATTTTGGCTCCCATTTGTCAGCCCCACTTTCGCGCTAACCTAAAGAAGCCTCAACCTCACCCAACTCCGATACTCCTTTCGTCAACCCGTTTTGTTCACCCATTTTGTAACTCGAAGACCAAAAACGTCGAAGCAATTGGACATATCGTAGCGACCTGAGTCCCGAGGCCGAGCCGATATCTCAGCCTCATTAGCAAGCATTCTGACTTTAGACCGAGATGCGTCGGTCTACGGAGCACGGAGCAGAAGCTCACGGTCGATGTGTATCTCGTGAAGGCTACACGGGAGTCTCATCGATGGTATAAGAGGACGACAATTCGCCTTGCATCAAGTCTCCAGCACATCGCAATTGGTATCCACACATACAAGCTTTACTCAACTACGCTGTCCCTCTACCACTTACGCAGAGCCATTTGGAAACACTCATCATGGACCCAAACGCATTCACCACACCCTTCCAACTCACAAAGTCGATGCGACGCGATATCTATCCAGCCATCGATCCTAAGAACCCCGACCTCAATGCTGCTGGCAAAGTCGTTCTGATCACAGGCGCAACAGGTGGAATCGGCGGTGTTCGTCTCGTACATAACATCATCCCATTCCTTCATACTAACCCGTCACAGGAAGTCGCTCGAGCCTGGGCTACCGCTGATGCCAAAGGCATCATTATCGTTGGAGGCCGCAACAAGCATCTCCTCGACGAACCCGCCAATGCCGTGAAAGCCATCAGTCCATCGACCAAAGTTCTTGCGCTGACTGCAGACTTGACCTCCCAGACTGCAGTCGCTACTCTATTCGCAGAAGCCATCAAGGCTTTCAGCACCGTCGATGTCGTTGTGCACGCCGCTGCGTCCGCAGAAAGCGGGACAACTGGTGACATGGCTCCTGACGAGTGGTTTCGCGGCTTCGAGATTAACGTCAAGGGGAGCTATAGCATTGCTCACGAGTACTTGAAGGTCGTTGAGAATGGTACACTCATTTTTCTGGGCACGCTAGGTGCGAGTCTGACGGTTCCGGGAATGAGTTCGTACTCTGCTAGTAAATTGGCGGTCATGAAACTAGCTGAATTTCTTGATGCTGGTAAGTCCTCGTGAACCAATACCGAAATGATCGCAAGATTACTGATACTTATACCACAGAGAAAACGAACCTTCGCGTCTTCACTATTCATCCAGGAATCGTCCAGCAGACGGAGACAGGGCGCGGCGCAGTCGTCGATGCGCTCACGCCATTTGCGCATGATAAGGGTATCCAGACGGGTGGCTTGTCATTGTATCTCGCGCAGCCAAAGGCAGACTATCTGCGCGGCGGGTTCGTGGCAGTGAATTGTAAGCGAAACCGCAAATCCTGAAAGAAGACGTGATGCTGACAGCACTTCAGGGGACGTGGCAGAGCTGGAAGTGCACAAGGAGGAGATCGTCGAGAAGAAGCTTCTCAAGCTCGCTTTCCTGAACGCGAAACTGGGTCCGGAGGGTCATCCTTGGTTATAGATGGTCAAAGTAGCATGGCAGACGGAGCAACGAACACTCCGATACCTGATAGCTATGGTAGCTGAAATGAAATTGCGCCGACTGGTCATTGATTTTGCTCGCGTCTTTGGCTTGTTTTGTCTGTCTTTCATGCTGTCTCTATGAGATGTGCGCACTCGTCGCGGCTGCAATAAACCAAAACACATCTCGATCCAGATCATGACGCGGCCCTTCTACGCATCTCGCAACACTGTACTCTGCTGAAGGTGGCTGTGTGTTCTCGTAAAATCATGACCCTCGCTTTCCTCGCGATGTGGCTTGGCATGCACAACAAGGCTGTTTCGTTCCGGTGTATAATAGCAATCTGAAGCTAATTGAGTTAACCATTACACACAACGAGTATGAACTCAGTCAGTTCGTTCTTCCGCCCTTTTTGCCCTCTGTGACTGCTGCGATCGATCACCACCAACGATGCACAGCACATGACGCGTGCTGGCCTTCGCCCGCTGAATGGAACATATTCAATTCGTCGATCAAAGGTCAATTGATATCCTCGCATCCTTCCGCCTATGTTTGCCACGACCCGACATACGACGAAGCACTTTGTGCCACGGCGAAAGCGAATTGGACGTCCAGCGACTGGCGCACCGCTCAGCCTGGCGCTTACTCTGCCATACTATGGGAACTTGGGTCTAATCAATGCTTCATTAACACTTCCATCTCGGCGCTCTGCGAGCAGGGTCTGGTCGCTGAATACACAGTCAATGCATCGAGCGTTGAGCTTGTGCAGAAAGCTGTGCGATGGGCAGTCAAAATGAATTTGTACCTTACAGTCAAAAATACAGGACATGATCATCTAGGCCGTTCGAGTGGTAAGGGTGCTTTTTCAATTTGGACACATCATATGAAGGGGCGCGAGTGGCACAAGGCGTTTGTCGAATGCGGGGCGGAGGTTGGCGAGAAGGGTGTTCCAGCTGTGACTCTGCATGCGGGCGAGCAGTGGCTGGATGTTTTTCGTGATGCTGATCGTCAAGGTCGAATCGTGGTTGGTGGTAGTACGAGGACGGTTGGCGCGGCTGGTGGCTGGTTTACTGGAGGCGGACATTCTGCGTGGAGTTACTTTTACGGCTTGGGAGTCGATAGTGAGTCGGAAGGTTTGTGGTGACGACTTATGGCTGACAATTTCCTCAGATGTGCTTGAGATCAATGCCGTGACAGCGGACGGTGAGGTCAAAATCCTCAATGAGCATACCGATGCTGAGCACTTCTGGCCGATTCGTGGCGGAGGTGGCAACTCATGGGGCGTCATTATCTCGGTGACCTACAAGACGCATCCGATGCCAACGCACATCAAGACAGTTGCAGCGCAGTACAACAGCACTTCGCTTGTGGCGCGTCGCGAGGTGCTACCAAGAGCACTCAAGGCGATCCCACGCATCACGGATCTCGGATTTACTGGATATGCAACATTCGGCAACCCGATTGGACTCATCTTCATCCAGCCGAAAGGGACAAATACAACAGCTGGAGAGGCAACGGCCTTGATAGAGCATGCAGGTAATATTACCGACGTCGAGCCTCTTGCTGGGGCATTCGATCTCCCGACCTGGATCACATACTGCGCTGCGTTCCTCCAAGATCCAAACATAGCGACAGATGTGATTGACACAAGCCGATTGCTCACCGCCGAAATTCTCAGCAACAAGACGGAAGATCTGCTGGGCGTAATAATCGACGAGTTTCCAGATTTCCATGCTGGCTTCAACTTCAGTAAGCACTCTTCCACACAATATGGCTGTCGCTAAAAATACCGCCTTGGTTGGTGAAGTCAACTCGCGCAACCGAGACGATACCGCGGTGCATTCAATCTGGAAGCATTCACAAGGCGTGTTCAGCCTAGGCACGAATTGGGCAGATGATGCACCGGAGTCTGAGAAACGTGCGAAGAGAAGTCGTGCTGTTGAAGCCAGTAAGCGATTGGCAGCAATCGTAGGTAGTGATGGCGGAACCTACGTCAACGAAGCAAATCCCTACGAGCCGTACTGGCAGTGGGCATTTTAGGGAGAGAAGTATGCGAGATTAGAACGAGTGAAGAGGAGAATGGATCCATGGGGACTGCTTGTGTGTAATCGATGCGTTGGTGGCGATATTGTTTATGATCCGTAATTACGCATCGCGCGATGTCTAGGACCAATCCTCTTTCCAGATCCAGAAGTACCCACCAACATAACGCTCATTACCCCATAAATCTACAATACCGAAAAGAGTGACGTGACCCGTCCATGTCCAGTTCCAACCCGCAAAAATGTACCTCTTGACGATCTTCACAGTACCGTCCTCACACACTCGTCCTTCTAGCACAAACTCTCCTTGAGAGCCCACGCCTCTGCTTTGTCGATCAATCATAACTGTCGCGTGATTGCCAGTGCATTCGTGGTCTGTTGGGCTACGCACCACCAGGAGAAGGCCACTCATCCGCGGATCGAAATTGGCATGAAACAGAAGCTCGCGAAATCGTCGTTGATCGGAGTAATAACCAAGCCATGTGCCAGCCAAGAAATCTGGACTGGTCAGATTGCGGTAATGACATGTGCTGAAGCCTAGCGCGCACTTTTCGTAGATAGTAGGGACGTCCATGAAGTCTTGAAAAGGCACCTTGAGCGGCTTCGGAAGATCTCCTGGGTGGTCAATGGCTCCAAACTGCACTGCAAGTCCAATTGCGATGGACAGAATCATAGACAACGCTTATGCGGGACTCACTGGCGTTATATCTGAGCGGTACTTGGGCGTGCGATTCACGAGCCGTTTGACGGTGTCCCCCGTGATGGTTGTGTCTGGGTGGGAATGCCGTGAGGCTACTACCTCTGAACCGGACCATTCCGGATGGAAGTGATCTTCGAACAGCCTAACGACTCCTTTCGGGTCCCAAGTGGTACACAGGCGGCGTGAGGTAACGTACACGATGACGAAATTTACGTTGACAAAATCTGCTAGTTGTCGCTGCTCATCGGTTGATGGCTTGTCACGATCTAAGTCTCGAGACAGCAATTGTCCTATCCAAGCTCGACTAATTCCCTCGATAGGCTTCCTGCTCACTCTGCCGTGCACCCTCAGAAAGGTGTTTCGAGACTTGCTCCGTTTGCAGTATGCAAGACATGTCGAAGTCTCGAACGTGTTGATCAAGCCGCATTTTCATCGGAGAAGTAGAGCGGGTTGCCTCAAACCTGACATACCTTTCTGCAAGATGGGATGCTGCGCGTCGACTCTAAAAGTGTCTGTTTCGGCAACAGAACCACGATGTGACTTTGATACTTTAACGCTTTAAGGTCGATAATCGGTAACGATGACAGGCTTTGCCGCGAGGTCAGAGTGACCATCAGTCCTAAAAAGCTTTTGGGCTGTAGTCGACTGATTAGTCGATTGATTCTAGTGGAGAGAGTTCAGAACCGCTGAACGTTCTTTGAAAGCTGCGGACTGTGAAGTGAACGGCTGTCATGGTTGAACAGTGATTACACCCTGGCCGTGCACGTAGTACTCGTTGTTCACATCTGACAGCACGATCATATCTACGTGGCAGTTCACGGCATGCCCAATTCGCTGGTCCTTCCGGGACTGGACATCGCACTCTCTTCCGCTCATCACAGACCCTCTTGTGTAGAAGCGTTGCCAGAAGTGAACTTTGGGATGCCAATCAGGCAAGTTGAGCTCAGCCACTCAGCCAGCGAATCCTGTCTGGTTGAACCAGATGATCTCATGGAGATGATATTTGTTCTGGTCGTGGCGGATTTCGTCGCGCGCACTTTAGGAACATTTGTAACGGTACAGAGGGAGGGGAGGGACTGCGCTGAATTAACTATCTGAGGTGGGCGGAGCTACATATATAGACTGCCGCACATGAGCTATCCCAACTTGTACTAGAGTAGATCTGGGCAAGGCCCAAACCGTTACAACATTGAACGATCGGGAAGACGAAATCGAAGCAGGTGTCAGTCAACTGTATGCATTCAGGACATTGGATCAGGATCCTTCTTCGTGTCATTCCTGATCTCCTGACAATGGTCTCTTCCGCTACATCGAAGTCTGGAAGGGACTGTAGTGCTCGCTGACTTGCCAAAGCCACACCTTCCGGTTTGACGGCTGCATTTGAAGCACCAAACAACGAATCAGATGCGTAGCATTTACATCAAAGCTTTGCTTCACCCGAAGATAACCGCTCAGCGACCATCAACTGGTCGTTGATTGGGAAGGTGTTGCTTTTGCGTGTTTCTCACGTGAAATCGCGTTTTCCACTAATATCCCGCGACTTGCTGAAAGCAGCATGGCGGCATCAGAACTAGCATCGAATTTTCCATGCTTCCGATCACGACATCGCGACCCTGCGCTCTTGGCGACACAAAACATCTCGACTGGGGAACTGTTGGGTAACAGCTTGGCTTGAGGGTGAAGGATGGTTGCACTCGCTACCAGCACGTCATTCGGGCACGTCCGAACATGAGGAAAACTTCGCCATTATGGCGTGGCTGCCACGCGCTGGATAAGCCTGGGTTGTCTTGGGCATGTATGCTGATGCCATGGATTTGGTATAAGATGTACAAGGTGTAAGGCTCCACCGACCAGCATTCCCACATCGATTGCGTTAGTCTACACTCAACTCTTCGCTATGTCGAAGTTCTTCTCCAAGCACGGGGCTACGTCGGCCGCAACACCCAACGACACCAAGGATGGCGAGGTCCCCCATTCAGATATCTACAGTGGATCATTGTACCAAGTACGACAAGCCAAACGACAGATTGGCGTTGTGTCAGCTGTCTTCCTTATCTTCAATCGCATGATCGGGACCGGAATCTTCGCGACACCAAGCGCGATCTTCTCGCTGTCTGGCAGCGTCGGTCTGTCGCTCTTCATCTGGGTGGCAGGTATGCTTATCGCAGGTGCTGGTATGGCAGTGTACCTCGAGTTCGGCACTGCCATCCCTCGTAACGGAGGAGAGAAGAACTATCTGGAGTACGTCTACCGCAAGCCCAGATTCCTCGCAACTGGACTATACACCGGCTACGTCATCTTGCTTGGATGGGCTGGCTCCAATTCAGTCGTCTTTGGAGAGTACATTCTACACGCCGCAAATGTCGAAGTCAATCGTTGGAACCAGCGTGGAGTCGGTTTGGCTTGCATCACTACCGCTTTCTTGATCCATGGGCTGGCGCTCAAATGGGGACTGAGGCTGCAGAACTTGCTCGGTGTCATCAAATTAGCCATCATCCTCCTGATCGTTGTCTCGGGCTGGGCTGCTCTCGGAGGCGCACTGAAAATCGACAAGCCACACAACTTTGACAACGCCTTCAAGGGTACTACTGGAAGCGCATATGGCGTTGTCACAGCGCTGTACAATGTCATCTGGAGTTATATTGGTTACAGCAACGCCAACTACGCGCTGAGCGAGACTAAGAATCCTGTCCGCACGCTCAAGATCGCGGCGCCAACCGCGCTGATCACCGTCGCGATCCTTTACATGCTCGTCAACATCGCATACTTTGCTGCCGTGCCGGCGGATGAAATCATCGCCTCCAAGCGCCTCGTAGCAGCTTCGCTCTTCCGCAACGTCTTCGGGCCCAGGGCTGAGCGCGCATTGTCAGTATTTGTCGCCCTGTCGGCTTTTGGCAATGTTCTTAGCGTAATCTTCTCGCAAGGCCGTCTAGTCCAAGAGCTTGGTCGCGAAGGTATCCTGCCATTCTCTCGCTTCTGGGCAAGCAACCGTCCGTTCAACGCTCCACTTGCTGGTCTTTTCGAGCACTGGCTGGTGTCTGTGATCATCATGCTTGCGCCTCCGCCAGGTGATGCCTACAATTTCATCTTGAAGTAAGTGAACTGTCCAAACGCTTGCCGCACTTATTGACATAGCTTAGCGTGATCTCCTACCCTCTAGCCGTTGTCAACGTCTTCGTCGCTGGCGCCCTCATCCATCTCTACCTTAATCGCTCGAAGTGGAATTGGAACCCACCGATTAGCGCCACACTTCCCGTGGCCATCTTCTTCCTGCTCAGCAATATCTACCTCGTTGTCGCGCCCTTCGTACCGCCCACGGACGGCCAAAGCGTGTACGAGAGTTTGCCATACTACCTGCACTGTCTCGTTGGTATTGGCATTATCGCGGCTGGTGGTGTATACTGGCTCGTTTGGGCTGTCATCTTGCCAAAAATTGGAAGATATAGGCTGGAAAGACATGAGGTCGTTGATGATATCGACGGATGGGAGAGGCACATTTTCAGGAAAGTGCCGAATTAAGGGATAATCAGCATTTGAGCAATTTATGTGATACCGTAGAATGGAGCTTGGTTTTGTAAGAAATGATAATCTTGACAACTAAGGCACTCTCGCAATGCTTCTCCCCGTCTCTCGCATCAATTACTACTCGAACAGACAAATAGTCGTCAACGAGGTTTCTGATGTTCGCGATGCCGGGTCAGAATTTACCCCACAAACATCATGATGTGGGGCAGCCACTACCCCAAAACACCCCGCATCTATGGCCGATGCAGGTACCGAACTTAGAAACATAACAAACGTATCCTTTTGCATTGCTAGAATCATCTATCGAATCTTCTATCATTCAACATTCGAGTAAAGTTCATTCCACCATGGACCCAGCACAATTCGGCATCAGCACTCTCCCCCTCCAACACTCTCCCTACACCAGCATTTCCCCATCGACTCTCGCCGGCACCAACGCTGGGAAAGTCGCCCTCATCACCGGCGCAGGCCAAGGTATCGGCGCCGCGATCGCACAAGCACTCGCCCAATCCGGCGCCGCGATCGCCATCCTCGACCTCAATGTCGACAACCTGCTGAGAACCAAGCAAGCATGTCTCTCCCACGGCGTCAAAGTCGAAGGTTTCGCATGCGACGTCACAGACGCCGAGAAGATCAAAGAAGTGTTCAATCAGGTGGAAAGACAATTAGGACCCATCGACATCCTCGTCAACAACGCGGGTATATTCGATCAGCGGCCATTCATCATGAGCACGTTTGACGGATTTTGGAGACAGATCGAAGTCAACTTCAAGGCGCCGTTGATGCTGATACATGAGATTTTGCCACACATGCGAGCAAGGGGAGAGGGGTGTATCATCAACATTGCGTCGAGGAGTGGCACCGTCGATGTTCCGATGACGCTGGGGTATGTCACGAGTAAGGCAGCACTGATTAGGGCGACGCATACGTTGCAAAAGGAGATGGAGTTGGATGGGCTGGATCCGGCGATTCATATTTATGCGTTGCATCCGGGCGGGGTGAAGACGGCTATGGGTGGAGGTAAGTGATTAGAGATGGTGGCATGTCGGTGAAGAGCTAACGATATGATAGCGGCTGCGGCGAGCGATGTCAAGGAGAAGTATGGCGATATCACGGATGAAGAGTTCTTCAAGCATTTGTTCAAGGATGGGCCGTCGCTGTGTGGGCAGACGTGTGCTTGGCTGGCTACTGGACGAGGTAAAGAGCTGCGAGGCTTTTTCTTGGGTAAGTACAAATGCCTTTATGCTCTCTGATATGCGCTAAGCTTTGCTAGATTGCCGACAAGATGTCGCGAAGCTGCTGGAATATGGTCGCGAAAGGCTGCAGAAAGAGAATCGCAATACCCTGACAGTGAATTTCATCGAAGGATATTGCAACGAACCGTAGCGAAAATTCATCCCACGATTTTCGCATACTCTTTCATATCTCCGAGGCGCCTTAAACCTGTTCTTTAGTCTCAACATGCTTTGAGCTGATACTCGTCCTCTTCTCACCAATTTTGCCCGCCTCACCAGCAGCAATCCTCTCGTCGGCCTCGATGAACTCGATCGGGCGATGCAGTTGGACAGCCAGCTTGTTGCAATGAATTAGAATGCCGGGTCTGGTCTTGAAGAATCTATCGATATCTTCGAGTGTGCGATTTGCGGTCTCTGGGTAGAAGAAGTATGTGATCGGAATGAAGGCGAAGCAGATGACCGCCCAGATTACCCAGAACTTATAACCTAGGTTTTATATACCAGGAAGCGTCGCTTGTATGACTGCATAATTGCAGATCCAGTTGGTTGCCATGGCGAGCGATGCACCTTTGGTTCGCATTTCAAGCGCATTGATCCTATTCCCTGTCAGTAAACTCTCACGCGAGAGATGAACGCACTTACTCAGTGGGGTATAGCCATGGCACACCGAGGACGCCCATTTCGAAACTAGCGAAAAAGACAAAGAAAAATGACACGGCCACAATACCCAGCTTGTATGAGTCGCCGCCCGCTTCAGTTCGTCCTAGGGAGATGGCAATCATGATCCAGCAGAACGAGCACGCAGCGGCCGAAACCATCATCACTCTTCGACGTCCGTAACGCTCAATGACGAAGTATGCCAAGCAAGCAAAGATCAAGTAGTCGACCGATCCAGCCGCTGCGAGGATGCGCGACAGAAGCTCGGAGATGCCCAGAGCATTGATGAAGATATAACTCATATAGTAGGACGTAACGTTGATTCCAGATATTTGGTTCATCGCCCCTGCATCCAAGCACCCAAGATCATGCGTCGCAGAACGCCGCTTGGTCCCTTGCCAGAAAGGAGCTGCCACCAGGAGTATGTGTTCATGTGCTCGCGGTCGAGAATGTCCTTGATGATGTTGTACTGGGTGATGACAACAGGCGAATCCGACGTGGCGCCATGACCTTCGAGGGCAGCCAAGACCTCAAGTGCTTCTTCGTGCTTGCCCGTACGGATCAAGAGACGCGGAGAATCCGGCAAGAAGGGGCAAATGGCGTAGATGCAGAGAGTGAAGAAGATCTGGAATGCCAGAGGGAAGCGCCATGCGATGACGCGAGGTGCGAAAGAGAAGCCCAGAGTGAGCCAGTTGGATATACTGAAGCCGGTGATGCAATTGGCTAATGGCACTCAGTATTGCCCTTTAAGATGCACGTTGCGGACCTACCCATTTGAATAATGACAAGCTTGCCTCTACTGTTCATCTTGCTCGTCTCGGCTTGCCAGACACCGGCAGTGGCTGTGTTCATACCTAATAAAAGTGTTAGTGGGCAAGAGGAGTAAACGCCGTAGGCTTTGAGATGAGAAGCTCACCAGTTCCAAGGCCAGCCACGATACGTCCGACCATCATGCTAGCCACGGTCCACGAGCATGTCTGGATGATAGCTCCGATAGCAATGACTGTAGAGCCAAGTATGATTTGTCGCGGTCGTCCAAGAATATCTCCGGTCCAGATGGTGCTCATAGCTCCGATGAAGCACCCAATATTGTAGATTGAAGTCATGACTCCTTGCATGTTGGCCGAAGGATAGCTAAACGTATGCAGGAAGTTTTCGCTAATGATGACATTGCCAAAGACTCCCTGGTCGTAGCCGTAGAAGATCAAGACTGTCGAGGCAGCGATGGAGATCCACACCGTTAGTCGCTCACCAGAGCCACCAAGGTATTTACGTGCCATGATTACTGTCAGTCAACGAGGTGCATGCGGTGAAGAGAGAAGATGTGAAAAAGGTCTCAACGTCCAAATATGCAGCAACGTTGAGAAACAAGCCCGAAGTGCAGGTACCGAACCAAACAATCGTCATTGCGACGATCACCACCACTCTTCATACTTCCACTCCGCATCCCAACCTCGGGTCTTCGCCTGACGATATCCCGCACATCAGCCTTTCGACTCATCGCGAGGTCGGAACTTACTCCAGATCCCCAGCTCACATCGCAATTTCCCCCGGACCCCAGATAACCATGACCCCACAGCGACCCACTTGATGCTCGCTGATTCGAGGTCTCCGCATGCGAAGCTCACGAAGGAGTCAGGATGCGATGCTAAGGATAAGGTAAGCGAGCGGTAACATGGGCGCTGATGACGATAGTGTGGTGTTGAGGTTGCAAGTGCGGAAATAATGGTGCGCGAGTTACTGTGTTGAGAAAGGCAGGGTGGGCGGCAGGAGTTGAGCGCGGAAGGTTGGCCGAGCCAGAGGTGTATGGCAGGTTTGCCGAGTATGGGGAACCGTGCACATGTGTTATGCATGCTGTACTTTATGCGCGAAGACTTGATCATTTCTCCGTGATTACTTTACTTGCTCGTTCGCACATTTTCTCAGTTCTGAAGCACTTCGGCTGCCTTTTCGTGTCTTTGGAGCAAGCGCAAAGGCACCTTTGCAGATACTAAGAGCCAAACATCTTTGAGAGTACGGTCTGGCTTTGGTATTGCATGTGGTCTTGCGGGAAAATTGAAATGGAAAAGTCCATGCAGGAAAAACGATTGATTATACTCCCGGATCAGCTGCTGAGACATACAATCAGGACCGACACGATACCGCATTTGCTGGGTCTACTATGATTATCGTCTCGCTTTCTGTGGTTCCGCAATAATAATGACATCCATCGATTCTTCGCCTATCGAAGAGCTGCCTTTGTTTACTTCATTTGACCGTAAATCTGTTGTGCTGTAAAAGTCCACCTCTTTCTGGAGATATATCCCCGTCATGTTATCAACTTCCAGCTTTGTCCTTCGCGATGAAATGGTCGCGAGCCTGTGTGTGGTGGGACGAGTGCCTTCTGTCGAGCCAAGCAGGCGCGGCGCGTATTTCTTGATAATCGGGCGAAGTGTAGGAAGACAAGCACAAAGAATGCCAACGTTCAGTTCAATCGCGCTCCAGTACGCTGTCCTCGCGCTAGCCCAACTTGCGTCCGTCGTCTTTGTAGCAGCCATGATCTGTTCGAGTCGAACGATGGAGATTGCGCAAGCACTGTGGTAATGTCAGCTTAGTGAAGGGCGAAGATGGTGGTGTGATCTCACAAAAAGCCAAGAGAGAAGACTGCCAAAAGATGCATCCTCCGCCTGAAGGGCATCTGTAGTCGTGCGACTGGCCATATTGGTACGGCAAAGATCGCAAAGTCGGTTGCTATGTTCATTGTCCCGTTCAAAGTGAACACCACGTTCGTGTTGATGCATCGACCCACGAATGTCGGATTGATCACCGATAGCGGAACACAGCCAAAGGCAGTGATGAATCTGCGCCTCCATTGTCAGCCAAGCCCACACATGGAATCGAGATGCTTACACCTGTGCGACTCCCCAGATACCGAGAAACACAAGACCATACTTGCACAGCGCTTGTATAAAATCGTCCGGAAATAAGCGACGATATTGGATGAGGAAAGATATTTTCGTGACAAGTTGTGCCGCATTGTATACGAGCACATTGGACATCAAGCCCTATAGAAGTCAGGTATGGCTGCTTGGAAAGGCTACTGGATTACCTTGATGCCAGCGTGGAACTCTTCCTCCGTGATGAACTCATTGTGTCTACCCAATCCTCCTTTCGCAGTTTGATATATCGTGACCATCGTTACACCAAAGCTCAGACATAGCGCAATAGCGACGGCGATGTCATCTGGGCCGATGATATGTAGTATTCGCTTTCTGTTATGCATGAGTCGAGTTTTCGTAGATCTAGTGTGGTCGATGTCCTACCTCGTGTAGAGACGCAAAATAACACTGCCGCAAGACAGGATGAAGAAGGAAATGGTCAGACCATAAATGGTAGGGGCCTGCACTGCGTTAGACGCCTGGAAGAAGTGAAGGTATCACAACAGTACCTGAGTCTCTGCTTCGCGCGCAGCGGAACCTATCCGCTCGTTGTCTGCCATACCGGAGTATCCTGATGTGCGAGCGATGCACGACGCCTACGCGACCTCGAGCGTGTTAATAATAAGGCGACTTAAGAACGATGCCGGCTGGGTACATGGTCTTAGCAGGACCAATGCATGAAAAGGTCTCTTATGACCTGCAGCAGCAACCAGCCATTGCTCGAGACTGTCGCAACACGCAACCTGTAATGACGAGGGGACGAACCTTAATCCTTCGTCCCGCCAAAAGCATGCACCTCTTCGCCCTGGGGTAACCAGCAAGGGGCCGTCGCGCCTGATTGGTCCGTCAACGAGAATGGGTAAAAGTCTGATTCGCCTACTAGCCAAGTTCAGCCTACTAATAGCCGTTCTGACTCGTGGCACACGCATCTTGCTGTGGACGACGCCGGGAAAAGGGTCTTCGCGCACTGCAGGATGTAAGACCGTCCACTAAACGATGAAGCATCTCATATGGGGTAGATCCGCAGTTGAAGCCTTCGGCTAAGTGGCATCCAGCAGTGCGTTGTGGGCGGAGCATGTTCCGGTCTAGGTCTGAACTTGGTGTGGCGGGAGGGTTCGCTGAACGACGTGCTGCAGATGGACAACCAAGCACTGTGTGCATACGTGCGGTAATGACGACAGGGTACAGGTAGGTGCAAGCCATGGACGTTGTGTGAGGTCGATGTGATTTTGCATGGCCAACATGATCCGTCCAAAGAGGGTAGGGATTAAGGAAAATCTTAGGTGAGTTCGCGGAGGGCACTTTTTCTTCCCGACTAATTCGAGTCTTTGATCGATGGCCATGTGATGGGCAAAGGTCGCTCCCACAAGCTCATGGTTCGGACATCCGCGCAGATTTAGTAACAGATTCTGTTAGTTCCTCCACATCGGCGTCATCCCAGTCTGACGGCGCAGGAGTTGTGGCTTTCACCTGCATGATCTCTTACGGAGTGCCTGAGACACCCTGAATTGGTATAAAATGGCGGAAACTCGTCTAATAGAGTTCATTGGTGGCGTTGGGCGGTCCACAGTGCAATGAAGGTCGAAGTGCATGTCTGCTGGCCTAGGCGCAACGGAGGGGCTCGCTGAGCTGGAGAGCGGCCCAAGCTTTCAGAGGTGTTGCATTTGATGCTTCAGTGATCGCCATCGCCACGAGTATGTTCAGCAGGAGATGGTGAGACATGGGTCGCGCGTCGCGTGGCACATCCCGGGATGTGGGTCACCAGAGCGTCGGGACCCTGCTCGGCCCCTTCCCCACACCGACTGACAACCGCCATTATTGCGATACGCCTCCACAGCACAACGCAACACTTGTACAGCTACACTCACCAGCTTTCTCCTTACACGACAATCGATCATCTGCGCACGCCAATTTTCTGCCAATGCAGTCCACTTGGCACTCCGCTCTTGACTCGAAATAAAGCTCTGCCCACGTTTTCAATTCTCGTCCTCTCGTTCGCTAAGGAATTCAAAACGTTTGCCTTCCGCAGAAAGAAGCACTTCTTGTGGGAATGCCCCAGGACATTCAACGGCACTCAGCCAGTCAGACGGATCATATTTCTTGGCTTCCGTGGGTCTGCTGTCAACCTTCACGTCTGAGATGCTACAGCGGGTGGAAGATCGGGTTTTCGCGCCCCTTCAAAAGCTGATCTTCTTGGCCATGGGGTCCCCGGGACTGCTAGCACTTGAAGCATCAGGAGTCTTTCTCAAACCCTCTCTGAGTGCCTCCTACGACATTCAACTCCACGTCCGTTGAGCGACCGTCAATTCACATCTGGCACATTGCCGCCTTACCGTGTAGCTGTGTTCACAAGCATTAAAGACAGTGTCTTCTGCATCATATTTGCACTACCTCTTTCGTCCTCTATTACACATCTTCTTCAAAATGGCTCCGGCACTTCAAAGATATAGCTGGATCCTCGCCCTCACCACGATCGCTTTCGTCTTCTCCTCAGCATCAAATGGCGCGAACGATGTCGCGAACTCTTACGCCACGTCAGTGGCAGCTCGCACCCTAAAGATGTGGCAGGCCGGTATCCTGGTATGTTTTACTGAGTTCTTTGATGTTGTCGCGTTGGGCTCGCGAGTTACTTCGACCATCAAGAGCGGCGTATTCTGTAACTGCGTGAGCAGTGTCGGTTGGAGGCTGTAGATCAACGATTATATTGCTATTTGTTGTCGTGTTGTGATGTTCGTGTACAGGAGCTCTCAGCTCAGAGGTAAGTGCACTTGCCCACCGGGCAGTGCCTGCTACGATAGGATATCATGTGACCCAACCCACGTGGTTACATATTCGGGCTGGACAAATTTAAGCCCGCCCCGCCCACCTTCATGCTGGTAATGGGTTGTGCCGAAGTTGGATCCGCCACGTTTCTCACCATTGCTACCTTCTACGGCATGCCGGTGAGCACTACTCAGACTGTCGTTGGCGCGCTCGCTGGTGCTGGTATTGCAGCCCAGACTCCTCTCAAGTGGGCTTGGTCGAGCGGCAGTCTAAGCCAAATCGCTGCCTCGTGGGCAATTGCTCCCCTCATTTCGGCTGCCATTGCTGCTGCTTTGTTCCTCACACTGAAGTGCCTCGTCCTCGAGAGGAAGGATCCACTCAAGTGGGGTATGCGACTGATTACGTGGTATCTGGCGTTCACAGCTGGTGTCTTGGCCCTTTTCGTCCTCGATGAATTACCCAATGCGGAGTCATTCGAAGAAATAGGAGCCGGCAAGGTGTGCGGTATCATTCTCGGGGTCGCCGCCGGAGTGCTAGCCATCGGATATTTGTTCTTCGTACCCTACTTCCACCACCGCCTCATCATGAACGATGCTAGGATGCGATCATGGCACATTCCGCTTGGTCTTCTCCTGTACCGCGAAGATCCTCCGATTTACTGGCCGGGCAAAGGCCAGCAAGTCGTGACTGACTACTATGCGAAGACATCAGTCGAGACCTCAGCAGACGATCTAGAGAAGGCCGGTAACAAGGGGGATGCAAAAGATAGCTCAACTGCCGTCGACAGAAATGGCACCAATAGCTACAATGGCGGCGTAACAACTGCCATCGATGTAAACGGGAGACACGGAAATGACTCCACTGAAAGAACTGGACGAGGTCTCTCCATTCCCAACCCACGAGGCAGCGCGGTCGCGCGAATCGTCCCCGCAAAGCCCGAGCCACGAGAACGCTGGCTCACACCCGTTCGTAACTTGCCTTTCTACTCTCCCACGAAGCTCGCCAACTGAACCAAATACATCCTCTTGCAAGGCGTGAGTCGCGATGTAGTCACACAGAAGAGTAAGTCTGCTATCTCGGAAAACATGATGGGCCACTATTATTCATTACCAGATCTTGGTGCTGTTCACGCACGTGCTGTCCTTTACGATAATCGAGTTGAGCATTTGTGGACATATGCCCAAGTCGCTTCGGTCATGATGATGTCAATCGCGCACGGCTCCAACGATGGTAAGTCATGATTGAGCAATTGCAGAAACCCCACCACGAAAGCTAATTTCTCCACAGTCACCAACGCCGTCGGCCCCTTGGTTGCCAGCTACAATACCTACACAAGCGGCGAGGTGACATCCAGAGCGGATACGCCCATATGGATCCTCGTCACTGCGGGTCTTTTGCTTGGTGCGGGCTTCTGGTGTACGTATCACCCTGCCTCGTCACAAATCCTAGCAAGCTGACACAGTCGTAGTCTACGGCTACCACGTCATGCGCTCGCTCGGAAACAAGATCACGCAAGTATCGCCAACACGTGGTTTTGCCATGGAGCTCGGTGCTGCCATCACGGTCTTGCTCGCTAGCCGTGTTGGTCTTCCTGTTAGGTAAGTCAAATGGAGCCTGGTTTCAATCTACCCGCTAATCCTGAGTTCAGCACCACTCAATGCTTGACGGGCGCAACGATCGGAGTAGCTCTCTGCAACTTTGACATTCGTGCTATCAACTGGAAGCAAATTGCGTTCATCTTCTCGTCTTGGATCATCACACTTCTTAGCGCTGGACTGATCTCCGGATTGCTTATGGCAATGGCGTTGAACACGCCTCCCTTCTAGACTGTGTGAAGAAGTAGGATACGAGGCAAGTCACATCCCAGTGCGAACTGGAACGGACGTAAAAGCGGTGGTCTCGACGAGAGCTTTGTGGTCATGATCAATGAGCGAAGAAAGCCGTGCCTAACTACCAGAACAACCTACCAGAGTCGAAAGGAATGCCTCGAGATTGTTGTTAAACATGCCAAGCGTGTATCCTCCATGCAGCAATTCTGAACAAAGCCGTCCTTATTCATTCGTATCCAGGCTACATCCACAACATAGCTCTCAATGGTATACTCATGGCGGAAGCGATAAGAAGATGATAATCATGGATCGTAACAAGGCAGACGTGAGAAATGCATCAGGGTACAGCGGCCGTCTCAATGAAGCTAGCTCCAAAGCGGTAAAGTGCGGGGGAATCAGCAACGGCCCAGCCAACCTTGGAACGATCTCAACACGACTCTCATCCGAAACCTTCATCCCATTGGACCTGCAAATAATTACCTCGGCAGCATCTACGCGTCTCGTAGTGCTCAGCCTGGATCATACCACAGGTTCATGGCGGTTGACGCGGTCTAAGATGCTGCGACACGTCGGCTCGAAAACGAGACATGGCAGCATGGCAGAACGATCAGGATGAGTAACCGCTCTGCGCACGATGCGATGAAATCTCACTTGAATCGCTTAACACCGCATTTTGCGTAGGGTCTCTCGGCGAAGTCGATGCGCGATCAAGCAATTGTCGCTTCTGCCAATTCATCTCGAGCATACTCAAGACCTCTGTGGCTTTGCTGCCGGACACAGCCATCGTCAGGCTTCGTGACGCGTCTCCCGACCCTGCTGAAGACACAAGCAGTAGATTCGCCGCGAAGTCAACGCTCTCTAACAAAGCGGACTCAATTGCTCCATTGACGGTAGTCATCTGCGAAGTCGGTAATGGTGGTTCTTGGCATGGCTATGCTGCATTTCGACTATTGGTATACGAAGGTATACAGACATTACATATTGTATAGTCTATATCAACTAATGTGATCTGAACAGGGAGCCCGGGTGCGACAAGGCGAATATTGGATGGCCGTCCAATCCTGCCTGCAGACTCATCTGCCAGCATCGACCGCATGCGACACTGGTTCACGTTATGTCTAGAAGGTCATTCCACGTGTAGGCAAACCATCTCCAGGATACGAGTATACGATCCAGATCAAACACCGCTCCCCTCGCGCGTGCTGCAAGTAGGTACAAAAGAGGCTCCCAAATTGCAACTAATAACAGCCTTGGGTCACCGGGCGAGCTACGCCGCGCTAAGTTACTGCTGGGGTTCGGACGAAGAAGTGGAACCTCTGAAGACTACCAAAGCTTCGGTCGGTCAGTTCTCCGTCCATATTGATGAGGCGGATGTTCCCCTTACCATTCGGCAAGCAATCTTCGTCACTCGCCTGCTTGGACTGGAGTATTTGTGGGTGGACAGCTTATGCATAGTTCAGAACGATGAAGATGATGATTGGAATAGCGAATCGCAGAAGATAGGCTCTATCTACCAGAACGCCACGGTCACTATTGCCGCAACCTCCGCTCAACACTGCAATGCGGCCCTCTTCCGCAGAAGGAAGGTCGATTTCAATACTGGAGACACAATCCATGCTTCGCGAAGGACCGTTCGCATTCCGTGTGGAAAAGATGGGGTGCGCCAGGGAGACATGCATATGAGTCTCATGAGCGAGGACGATTGGGCTTCACTGGATTTCGATACCGAGATTAGCCAGTCGAAATGGTCATCTAGAGCGTAGGTTGTCCAGGAGAGAATACTTTCTCGTCGTCTCATACACTTCGGTGACTACCAACTATACTGAGAGTGTCAGGAAGCGCTGTATGCTGAGTCGAGCTCGAGCCAGATTCGGGTCGATAACCGACTACAAACCAAGACGAACATGTTCCGTCGAGTGCGGCAGGACGCAACGCTTCTTAGACGAATTGTGACGTTCACGCATTTGCCGGCGACAGCACACACATATACCTACCTTTTGAAGTCGAAACTCGAGAACCAGCTAGGTGCGGCATCAAATTTGCCAGCTGAAGCTGCATTGCAACGTTCCTGGGCACGCATAGTAGGGCTGTACAATACATGCGACTTGCAGCGGGAATCAGACAAACTGCCAGGCATTACTGGACTCGGACGCGAGCTGGCAAGCGTGAGCGGACAGACCTTTTGTGCCGGGGTATGGCTCGAAGACATCTCGCGCTGCCTTTACTGGTCTGCTGCGAAGGTCAGCAACGGGTTTCGAGCGTTGGAGAAGCAGCCGTTAGCCAGAGGTATGTTCCAAATGGCCTAGCTCGTACATTCGGCTAATGGTAAAAGCACCCTCGTGGAGTTGGGCGGGCTGGCATGGCCCCGTGGTCATGGGACAATTCGTCGCCGAGACTGATACTGGTCGACCTTGGGTCAGTTCGGGTACGTTTACTGCTGCGAAACAAGGTAATTTTGAGCAGATCGAGCTGTATGCACACTACTGGCCCGGCGTTGTCGTAAAGAAGCCAACAAACGGACCCCATGCCGCTTCTGGTTGGACCAATGACGCCTGGTGGAAGTTCGATCCCTTTAGAGTGCCGCTGGATCAGCACCTGCAAGAGTTCTCCCGATACGAGCTCGTGATCCAAACAAACTTCGCTGGCGATGATGCAATCTGTGGGTGGTTCGTACCGGATGATGCAACAAGAATACCCGAGAAAGTGACCTGCATCGTTCTCTATACCGAGAGCGTTCGCAACAGCAAGACAGGTCGTGCAGCTTTTGGATACTATATCCTGGTCGTTCAAGAATTGGATGAAGCAAGAAAGCACGAGCGCCTAGGCATTGGGGTCGCTGTGAGCTGCCAAGACCGGATCTCGCAACGATGGTATGGTCGAGAAAAGCCCACGACGGCGCGGGTCCTTGTCTAACGTCGCAGCGGGTCCTGCAGGATTCATGGTCGAAATCTGCCACTGTATGTTACTGTCATCAGATTGAACGCTGTAGGTCATTCTGGCCAGATCGTCACAATATTGGGTCAGAGTATGGCTCGTTGAAAGCTATGACTTTTAGGGTGAGGAGCTCCGTCATTCTCGCTGACGCAGACTCCCAACGCTACGCCCACGACTCAATCACTCGCTCCACGTCCGACCTATGGTCAATTGCGTACAAGCAATTTCATCTCCGCCACATTGATGAGGCTCCCACTCCAATGATGTTTCAAGCACGTGCTTGAGTTGACTCGAATCAAGCACGCTGCATGAACAGAGATCGATCAAGTCCATTATGCTACAATGTCTGAAGCAAACTTCGATATCGGCCAACGTTCTGTTTGTCGTCAATGAACTCCCCCTCTGTGATTTCACTGGCTTGTAAGGTATGTGTAGAGCGCGGAACTTGCGTTTGCTCACTATTCACCAGGAGCCTTTCGAGTGAGAGCGCTTCCGCTGCGTGCCCGGACCCCAAACAAAGGCAGTCCCTGTCACTGACCACCCGTCATATGCCGACCAACGCAGCAGGAGCGCGTTCCGAGGCCTATTCGCGCCTGCCACTACTGCAACATATGTGCCTTTAAAGACATTGCTTGCATCCACTCTCCCAGTGGGTCAACCCTTGAATGCCGTTGGTGCATACAAACGTGTCGAAGCTCTCGCGTACTTTCAGTCCTCTTCTGGTATTTCTCCGGACTAACACACAATCCTTGGCACCGTACATAAAACTGCAAGAGAGCTGCCTCAACATGTCCTGCGGAGCGATAGTCAGCAGAGCATGATTGTCGTTACGTTCCGATATGGCTACACTCTCAACTAGATGGTCGATGATAGCGTTCGTAGACTCAGCAATCATGTCGTCGATCAAAACTTGGTCTTCGAGCCGATGCCGATTGTAAGCAAGGAGTTTCTTAAGAGAGGGCATGCGTTCGAGTCTTGCATGAAAAGTGGCCATGGCCTGCAAATCCTTAGACCTAAGCTTATGCTGCCAGTCTTTGGACCCACTAGTACGTGCCACAGTGCCTATGATCTTGATAGAGCTCATGGGTTGTATGCCAGTAGCAAGGACGAACGTGTGCTGCTGGGCATCTGGAGCTTTCTGGATAATATAGTTGGCCAATTCAGTACGAGATACCCCAAGCATGCTTCGAAGCGACTCAAGAAATTCGTTATCATCTTGGTCCCACTCTTCCCTTCTGCCACGCTGATTTCGGAGAACGTCGATGAGTACGCGGAGAGCGGACTTGTTGTAATCCGGCACTATTGAATGCTTAGAGGCAGTCGCGTCGTGGGCAATTCCGAGGAGTGCGTACACCTTGTCATTCGGATGGCAGCATCTGGATGCTGAGAACGTTCTCAGAAGCGGTCGAAGTCGGAAGATCTGAGGCCAAACATCGTAGACTTTCGTCTCCCATCATTGCTTTCTGTACTGTATCAACGTACTTCCTGGGCTTCTCCATGCCTTGATCGAATGGGGTGGATAATCTTGGACAAACGGCATTAACCAGTCTAGCAGTTTCTGGACATCGCTGAAGTCCATGCGAAATCTACCACACCATAACTCCAGGGATGATGCCAAAAGCAACTCTTGGACGATCCACATGCGAGTGAAATATGGCTTTGTCAGAAGATCTGCTATGACTTCTGGTGCTGTGTCGTCCCAGTGTTTTGACGGGTTCTGTGCAAGTAGAAATGCGAGCTCCTCGTGACCAGTGGGTTCGCCCAACCATGTGATTACACGATTTGCAACCGTGTATATACTGCGGATTTGAGCAACTTGATGGTTACGTTCCCCAACATCATCCTGGTTGATACCTGGTCATTGCGCGTGGCGTCAGCCGACCTATCTCATTGCGCTAGATTTGACAATCGGGACCATCACATACAGATTGCGTCAATCCAAAGTCTTTCAGCGCATGTTTCCTGCCTGTCGCGGAATCGATGGAGGAAGTTGCAGAGATTACTGCCGATGGGCATGACCTTCCCATCGCAAAGCAAATCTCTCTGTTCATTGCCTCGATCCCAGGTGTACGATAAAGCCGTGTACGAAGGCTTCCGGGCGAGATCGCAGTCGGAGAGGTGGCAGATTATCAGATCATTAGAGTCATCCGGGGTTATCTCGGCCAGTCTGATGGACTGTTTGGTGGTGTCTAATGGCTTGTATCGGAAGGCGTGTGCTATGCTTTCCCACCACATCCGGACGTAAGCGCTCAAAGGAACAAAGCACAACGACGATACAGAAATGTTGCATACTTCCACGAATCTCGAGCAGTGCCTGGAGGGAAGGATTATTAAATCAGGAGGCTGGCTAAGTGTGCGCGCAAAACAAGGCAGAAGGCGCTGGCTGAGCCACCCCCGAGTCCTTCATTTTCAAGCCTCACACATCGAACGCGGCCTCACGACTCGCTTGGGAAAGCTCGAAGTTCTTCTGAGACGGAAGTCGAATTTCTAATCGTACATTCGAACGAACGATCAAGATCCGAAATGTTGATTTTGGTCAGTCTCGTATCGTCAAAAGCAAGCGCTTGGGTTGGAACCGGCTGCTGGTAGCGAAAGGCCCCACGTCTGCCGATTTGTGCGGGCACTGCAGCGTTCAAATGCTGCCTCGCAACTTTTACTTCTCGCGCACCCTGGGATAATGGATCACATGCTTCATCTACATCAAGCTTGCATTCCAGTAAAAAGACTGTGTTCATGTGTGTCCCACGCGTCTAGTACAGCGAACCATGACTGAAGCCATTGAACAATTGGAAGAAAGCCTGTGCAACAAAGACTGGCGGGCGAGGGGGGCGACTGCGGGAACAATTACCGCATGCGGATGCTCAGCCTCGCAGAGAAAATAGAGCCAAATATCTCAGCCTAGTGCATATTTCCTGTGAAGGGAAATCCGTATATTGACGGAATTCAATTGATTCTTCTACTCAGCCAGCAGAGAGGAGAGGACAGCACTCGGCAATTGCAATATTACGTCCTAGATGGGCAGGATCTTGAAGCCATGCATGAAGCCTGAAAATGTTATGACTACGACAATCCGATCTTTCGAATCAACGACACGAACGAAGCAGAGGCTCTCTGCCAGAAACCTCCCGATGACGAATTATCTTCCAGAACCTGGTGATCTTATCGCATCTTATAATTCCCGCCTTTACTCTGGAGAAACACAACTCCATCTCATCACTGGCTAAAGCCTAAATCCTGTCTCAGACATAATCGAGGCAGCAATCTTGACCAGCTCTCTTTCACTCGTATCGAACGCCACGACTGAGTGCACTGCAGCCCTCTGAGCGTTAAACCACAAGTGGCGCATCAATCAGTGCACTGCGGTCACTCGATGGACGGCGTGCGAAACCTGGCCACCGCCATCCACTCCACAGTCAGGTCTCCGCTCCGAAACATGTATCGCACACCCACCCGTGCGCTGAGACATCTCCACCACACCCCCATCCAACAGACAACAGCTTGACCATATCTCTCACCCATGTCTCACACCATCCTCCCCCCATTTCACACCATCGCTCGTGGCCCCATCGCCACCATCACCATCAGCACCGCACCCTCAATTCGCACATACAACATCCACGCTGACCTCATATGCCACTTTCCTGGGTACTTCGAGCGCGCATTCAAGCTCTTCAAGTGGTCTGAGAATGTCACGAAACTGGGCGTCGAGCCAGCGGTGTTCGATGTATACGTTGATTGGTTGTATACTGGCGAATTGCCGGGTAATGCTGCGAAGTAGAAATGAAGTTACGAAGATGGCTGAGATGGGTGTTATGGCTACGCGGATTATGCTGGAGACCGTCGAGTGCCAGTCGTCGTGAAGAAGAAAGGCAAGTGTACTTAACTGGTCGTCGATATGCCGACCATCAATCGTGAAGATAGCTGTCGAAGACGCCAACCATCAATATGAACGCTTTGGTGACTGCCATAAGCCAGTCACTCGTATGAATCGATGAAACAAAAACTCAGGGTACTAAATCTTAGCTATAACAGCAGATATTTTCCAGAATGGGTAGTTGTGCTGGTATACGGATGTACCCAGCAATTCACACTGTGATACTCCCAGTACCGGTACCGCCGGCGGTAGGAGCTGCTGCCTTGGCCGCCACTCTGGTGGTTAGACTCCGCAATAAGCAATTAAGTGGGGCTCAGAAGGTCTGGCTTGACTTGATTGATTACCTATCTGAGCCTAGTAGTTGCCTATAGAGGCTCAATTCCTACCTAGATAGGTAAGTGGGTCTCTGAAGGTGAACGGATTAACTTGCTTGTTGCGGGCTGTGCTGGTGGTGGCAGGTGTGCCGGTGCTGGGTACTGCTGAGCTGGGTACTTCACTTCTGGATCGCTTCGCGATAGTATTTGCTCGAAACTGGCTAATCCTTATCTGTTCATGATAAGAACCAACACTGCAAGCACGGTGGCAAGTAAGGAAAAAGATCAGCAATGTTGGGGTCAATGACCTGCCCGCAAATGTCGCAAACCGCGGGCTGTTGGTAATGCGGTTGCTGTATCTGGCACGTCTGCTCGCTGCTCTGATCTTGATCGGAATTGTGTGGCTGTCGAGGTCGTCCGGTTGAATTGTAACTGGGCCCTCTTGGAGTTATACGCGGGCTCTTTGACAAGCCAGTGGTGGGAAAGGTACTGGAGCTCGAAGCTCGTGAAGTCCTTTCGATAGACATCGTGTGTCGCTCGTGCCCTGTGACTAAGGAGTGTTGACGGCGACGACGGCGGCGAAGGCGGTCCACAAGGCTGGTGTGATGGTCCCTGAGCTGACTGACACTAGCTGAGGCAGGACTGATACTGGCTGAGATAAGACCGGTACTGGCCAAGGTATGACTGGTAAGCGGACGCTGGTGTTTCTGGTATGTGTGATAGAGAAGCGGATCCGCCTCCGTTCTGCTGGTTGTCCTGGTGGGATTTTGTGCATGGCGATACACACTTGGGTCGCGCTGGTGGGTACTGCTGGGCGGTATATTGTGCTTGAGTCTGCTGCACTGTGTATCGTGGCGTATGTTGTAGTGTAGTATACTGCGTGGCGCCGAGATGGACTGCATTAGGCGGTCCAGGCGCTGGATGCTGCGCTGCTGTGTATTGCGCCGTTGTGTCCTGCGCTGCAGACTTTTGCTGAACTTGATCCCGCCGAACTCTGTTGTGAAGAATTTCTGATAACTCCTGATCGAATGCTCGCTTGACGACTGCAAATTGCTGGGTGTTCAGGGTACCAGGCCAGCGATTAAATGCCAAGGTCTCCTCACTGATGGGTTACTCAATGTTCTGGTCTGACTCTTCTGCAATGGGTTGCAGTAAGACCCGGGAGGTATTGCTGCGCTGTTGCTGGTACTGTGTCTGGTACTGTGTCTGGTCTGGTGTCTGGTATGTCTGTTGGCCTTGAAATGGCGGAGTTGAGTATTGGTTTTGCGAGTAACTGTCGTTTGGAATCTTCGATATGTGTTACTGAAGAGCAGAAGGAACGAACTGCGGCGAATTGTTTTATCTACTGTGCGGATCACGTGCGCACGCGTTTGTGCCGGGATGGTGGGTCAGTAGTGAGCGTGGCGAGCCAATGAGCTTGCGGCAGGAAGCTCACGGTTGAGAAATTGCTCCAGCGGGGCAATGATGATGAGCTTATACTCTTCACCACAGTTGCGCAAATCTGCCCAAGTAGAGCTGGAACACCTTCGCTCCCTTGGTTCAAACATTTGCTGACCACCGCTAAAAGTTCTAATGAAATATATCTTCTCCATAGAGTATCCAAGCTTTTGGGAGTAGCTTGTGCCCTCACGGCGCTTCTTGACAATCGACGTGCATGCCGCAGCCAATGTGACGAAAATTAGATGAGAGACTCAATATTGTGTCTTCTCCAGGCACCTGATGGACATCAAGAGAGCAGATACACAAGACAGCAAGAATTACTCACATCCAACAGCAATTCATCCCATTCAAGAACGTGCTAAAGGAAATCTAGTGGATATCAAGACCAGAAACCCAACCTCACCAGACACTTCCCTATCCCTCATCACTACCTCCTTTACCCTCCTATTTATCCTTCCTCCCCTCCATTTCCAACCCTTCCTCCCCACCAGCACCCTCCACCCTCCCAAAATTCCTCTTCTTCCCAAACGCACTCCCCAGCAAATTCAACGGATTATTCATCCTCGTCATCATCGTATACAATATCGTCAGTTCCGCTGCAACAACCTCATCCCTCACTTCCTTGCCCACCTCCTCAGCATTCTTCTCAAAATGAAAATTTCCGACTTGTTTCACCGCCCAGAGATTCACGCTGAACTTTGCTACTGGGAGTTGGTAGGAGTCGAGACATACAAAATCCCAAATCTTCGCGCTAACAGTCGTGATCCATTCCACTTGCTGCGAGCCCAAGGCCGGGGATAAGTAATTATAATGGGTGGCCCATCGGCTGACCGGTTTAAGGTGAAGCGTATTCCCATTGACGGTTGTTTCGGCGCTGACGCGAACGGCATGGATGGTGCCTGTTGCGATTTCCGCGCCGGATGAGGCGTCTTCGATGCGGAGGTTTGGTTTCGTGGGGCGGAAGTGTTGGATGTAAAGCGGGGTTAGGGATCCGGAGGGGGATTTTGTCGAGACGATGTTGCGGAACTTGGACCAGGCGAAGTTGACTTGGAGGGTGAGGCCGTGTGGGCAGGAGAAGTTTTGAGGTTGTGCTTCTGAGGGGTGGGAGAGGTCTTGAGATGGGGTGGGTGATATGTCGGATTGATTTGATGTTGATGGACTGGTTATTTCTGAGCCGCGTGACATAGCGGTGTTTTGCATGGTGTATGCGTTGAATGTGGAGTTTGTGCTGGTAGTCTGGTCAAGCTTCAATGGCCTCTAGCAGTCTTAAGTATTTCATCACGGTCCACCAGAACATCTTCGCTCCTTGTCTCCATAATGGGATGCCTTAGGCTATGATGCACTGCCTCAGTAGAACGCTGACCTAAATGAATGGTGGTCTTGGCCATATGTTTCGCCGGATTTAGCTTAGCGCCGAAGCCGTTTTACGTGTCTAGCTCGCAAGGCTGAGCTCTGCCTCCTTGGGTGATCCTCCTCAGAATTTGTACGACGTGTGATTCGCCCACGGTCCGAAGCTGAATTGCCTCTCATTGTGAGTCTGCCTGACGACCAGGTTGAACTGCAGATATCGGTGACCGGGCATAGCTGGTAAAGGATATTCGCCACTCGAATGCCTCTTCGCGCATATCCACAAAGGGAAATAAGTCGGCAGGGTCGCGTCAGTCAGACGTCCTAGCAACCTCGTCGATGATACCGACCCTTCAAGCCTTGGTGCAGCAGAAATTCGACAAGGACAAGACCCGATCGGTGAAGCGTAAAATGACTCGCACAATGAAGAAAAAGATGCACGACTGACTTGCATGAGAAGACGGCAATATAATCACCCGTCCCTGCACAACCCGACCGCACCACTTCCTCCGTGCACACCCGACACGCCCGCCCGCGCTCTGGATACGGCGCTCGCCGCTAGGCTCGCCTCGCACTCCTCAGGTGTAGGAATCGAGCAACTTGTATCACTCTGCCCGCGCCGGACACAAAGCATGTGTCATGCTGCAGCCGCGCTCGCCGGATGCGGTAATGAGCTATGAGTCCAGAATGCTTTTTGCTTCGTTGTTTTTGAGTTAGCAGTGGTTGCTTCTGTTGGGCGGGGCGGAGACATTTGAAATGGCGGGGCGTGGCTTGTCCGATTTGAGATACTGTCGCGTGACGTAGGCGCGATGGCGGGGCTGGATGTGTTTGTGAGCAAGTTCGCCGCGATATCGAGACTGGAATCATTTGAGAAGAAGCCCATCATTCTTAATCGTGGTATCTATTTACAAAGTTGGCGCAATGCCTGGGAAAAGTGAGAGAAATCGTGAGGTATCATGTACAAAAGCGCCCGCTCAATAGCGAACCGTTCACCACCAATCGCCCTGGTCCTTCATGGCGGCAGCGACCTTCTTGAAACCAGCAACATTGGCACCAGCAACAAGCGACGGGAACTCGCCCTCCTTGGGTGTAATGTACTCCTTGGCGGTCTCGAGGCAATTCTCGAAGCATTGCTTCATGATGCCCTTGAGCTTCTCGTCAACCTCCTCAGAAGTCCATGACAGGCGCTGGGAGTTCTGAGCCATCTCGAGACCCGAGACAGCAACACCACCAGCGTTGGCGGCCTTTCCTGGTGCGTACCAGATGGCATCACCCTTCTTCTCGCGGCGGTGGGCCTCGAAGACCTCGATGGCCTCCTGTGTGCAGCCCATGTTGGAGCCCTCGGCGATAAACTTGGCACCAGACTCAATGAGAGCCTTGGCCTCGTCCTCGGAAACCTCGTTCTGGGTCGCTGACGGGAGAGCAATGTCAACCTTGCCGACGTGGGTCCATGGGCGCGCGCCATCAATGTACTTGAAGCTGTGGTTCTCGAGCGCAGTCAGAGGCTTGCGCTGGAGCTTGAGGGCAGCAATCTCGTTGATGATCTCAGGAGTGAAGCCTTTGTCGTCCTCGGCGATCAAAGCACCCTTGCTGTCGCTGAGCGAGACGACGGTTCCGCCAAGCTCGATGACCTTGAGGGCAGCGAACTGAGCAACGTTGCCTGAGCCAGACAGAGCAACGCGCTTGCCCTTGAAGGACTCTTTTCCGCCCGAGGCGTAATTGATCATGTGGTCGACATAATAGACCAGACCGAAGCCAGTGGCCTCTGGGCGGATCAAGCTGCCTCCCCATGAGCCTCCCTTGCCGGTAAGGACACCTTCCCAACGGTTGCGCTCCGCCCTGTATGCACCAAAGAGGTAACCGATCTCGCGACCGCCGACGCCGATGTCGCCTGCTGGTACGTCTGTGTCCGCGCCTGTGGATTTACGTAAGTGAAATGTCCCATTGGGGTACCAGACTCGCAGAGAGTTCCACCGACGGCGTGCTCCTCAGATAGACGAGACGATAAGACCAGACAGAGCCGGTCGCTTCCGCTGGTCTGCTGTCGATTTATATGCAGGGCCGTTACGCGACCCACTGGAGGCTGATGAAGTGCTGAGAGAACGTACCAATGTGCTTGTTGAGCTCCCTCATGAAGGCAACGCAGAACTTGCGGATCTCGTTGTCGGACTTGCCCTTGGGGTCAAAGTCGCAGCCACCCTTACCACCGCCCATGTTGACTGTGATTTATCAGTATTTGCGCAACTCCGGTACCTCAGGACACTCACGGCCTGTGAGAGCATTCTTGAAGATCTGCTCGAAGCCCAGGAATTTGAGAATGGACAGGTTGACTGAGGGGTGGAATCGAAGACCGCCCTTGTAAGGACCCAATGCAGAGTTGAATTGCACACGGTAGCCCTTGTTGACCTGGCACTCGCCCTTGTCGTTCTCCCAGACAACGCGGAACTGGATGATGCGCTCGGGGACGGAGACAACCTCGAGAGCCTTCTTGTACTCGGGGTTCTTCTCGAAGATGGTGGAGCCCTCGAGGGTGGAGACGAGCTCTGGGAAGAATTAGACGATGTCGTGCGTTGCCTGAGTCAATTGAGGAGGAAAGAGCTCCAATGACCTCAGGAAAGAACGATGCACCCACCCTTGCGCGCTTGCTCAAACTCAGGCTCAGACATTGTGGAAGTAGTATGGGGTATCTTGGAAAGTGGAATTGGTGAAGAAGTAAGTGAGGAAGTTCACAGGTTGCTTGCGGAAGTGGTGGGACAAAGAGGAACTGGACTGAATATATACAAGTGGCTCGATCAGCTAGACCATCAACAGTTGGCGGGGTACGGTTTGCAGTGTCGTTCCAAAAGCAAGCAGCTTCGAATTGCAACACGTCACAGGCCGAACGATTGCATCGGAAACCAGACTCTCAGTGGTCGGCAGATAGCTGCTATGCAAAACCATGGTGTACTTTGATGCTGATAAGGAATTGCAGCCAATCGCAGCCGGCGCGCGGGCACCGGCGACGAGCAGCTAAAGTAGCTGCTGTAATTGTTGGCCGTCATCAATGGGTAAGTGAGGGTGTTGAAGGGAGCCGATGGTCGGCGTGGCGGGCTCTTACGTCTCAGGGTCTGCAACATGTGGGAGAGAATTTTAGCGTGTAGAGAGCGATCCCGCGGGAGCTATGGGCTGGGCGGTGCCCTTGACACGCTGCATGCAATTGGTACGGGTGTGGCAAGACATCCTTGCACGCGACACGTCTCCGGAGTTGTCCCTCTGAGGCTCGTCTGCATCGGTGCGCCCGTGAATTGCTCGCTACGTGCTTACGTGCTGCGCGAACCATGCGCTCGGTACAGCCCTGCCCGCATGTCGCACAGCCGTCCCATCCCACCTTCTCCGAGGCTCGTAATTCCCTCGAACCATCACCCCCACGTGCAAACATTGTTCTCCACACTTCACGGACAGTCGGTCGGATCCCAGTCTGCCAGGGCAATCGTCAGTAGAGGGCAATATTGACTGCTTATGGACATGTCGCCGGCCTCGCTGCTCTCGTCACATTGGGCACATTGATGGGGGAACTCACCGGTGACCAGGTACTCGTCCAACTGATCCATCTTCGCCATGTCGCCCTCTTCGATCGCGAAGCCGCCAATATGCGAGTTCTCGACGATCCGCTCCTTCTTGACGCTCTTCGGCAGCGGCACGTAGCCGTGTTGCAGGCTCCATCGCACCAGCAGCTGGCCTGGCGAGCACGAATACTTCTTGGAGAGAGACAATATCGTCGGGTGCTTCATGCGCAAGGCTCGGACGAGCGGCGCATACGCTTCGACGACGATGCCATGTTCTTGGCATAAGGAGGTGATGTCCATCCGCGTGTTGAATGGGTGTACTTCAATCTGGTTTACTGCCGGCGGGATGCGCGGTTTGGAGTCTAGGAGCTCCTGGAGGTCTGCGCTTGTCAGTCGTGCCTGCCTGAAGCAGTATCTTGCAGTCGCGGATGCCTCCACAACACCAGCCGTGCCCTCTTTGGGCACAAGCAGAGATCAATCAACCATTGACAATCTCGATCGGACTGAGACAAGTGAACCAACAGGGACGTTTGGGAGACTTACGCTTGACTCCGTAGTTGGATACGCCTCCAATTCTGACCTCGCCGTCCTGGATGGCGTCTTCAACAGCTCTCCAGCTGTCAAGACGAGCTTTCTTGCCACCATACGGCGAGTGCAGCAGGAAGAGATCAATGTAGCCCAATCCGCATTCTTTTACTGACCTCTTGATTGCTTTGCGAGCCGCGTCATACGAGCCGTTCGAAGCCAGCTTGGAGGTGAAGTGGATGTCCTCGCGCTCCAGAGATTGCGTATTTGCCTTGCTTGACAGGTAGTCTTGCACAGCTTTGCCTGCCTCCTTCTCGTTGCGGTACATTTCAGCTGAATCTACACTGTGCGCCATCGTCAGTGGTCTGACAGGGTGGGGCAGCCACTGGTTCCTTACCCGCGATATCCAGCCTGCGGACATCAGTATCTATTACTGGCTGGGCGATCAGGAACGCGAAAAGCATACCTCCAGTGCCCACCGTACCGCCTGGTAAGTCTCCTTTCCACTCGTGAGGTAGACGCCGAGATGAATCGTGGGCATCGACAGACCATTGGAGAGCTGCATGGGTCAATGCGGGCGTATCTTGCGTAACACTGGTCAAGACACACCTTGGTCCGCGAGGCCAATGAGAAGGTGGTGTGCGCCATTGCAGATACTGTGAGATGACTTGTGTGAGAGTGGATTCGGATCTCGCGATGCTGCAGGTTACCAGTCACGATAGTGACAGAAGATTGGCGCTGGACATGTTCGGGTTATTTTTGAATCGTTACATCATCATTCGCTTGGGAGCTGCAGTGCAACCCGAATGGGGACCTTGCAGACTACACCTAGTGTATTGAACGTCAGTAGTTCCAACATTGTTTCGTCTAGTATAATTTTTCCATGCATGTACAATCGAATGCTGAACATTATTCGTTCAGCGATTACTGATCTTGGAATCGACATCAACGCGTGGCACTAGGTGTGGCTGAGGCGGGAAGTGGAGCGACGATGCGACTCGTCTATGCAAACTCATGTCCGTCTATGGCGGTGCACGCAGTTCACGTCCCTGACAAGCTGGCAGACGCGTCGCAGATGTAAAAGCAAAGTCTACTGGAGGCTGAGTGGCCTATGGCGTTCGCTGACTAGCAGCGCAGAGGTAGTGCCTGCCTCAATGGGACAATATCGTCGTCCACCACCTTGGGCGACTGTCTGACAGGTCGCTACTGAATCCTATGTCGTACGAGGATTTGCGAATCCGATGTGCAGCCTCTCAACGGCAGGCAGATCGGCGACATGATCTGCTGCTCTGGCGTGCCCACGTACCGGTGTCCTGGAGCAGATCGCAGTGTATGTGTCGGTGCTCCCTGTGCCTGAGCAAACCTCAAACCCGGAACACAAGCGTCGGTTTGGCGGCCGTCGCAACGCCAGCACTCGTCAAACGCGGATGTAGAGCCAGTCAAGCAGCAGAGGCGCCTGTCAGCTCTGGCCAAGTGCTCAACCTGTGCAGCATAGCGCCGCGGAGGCTCGCAGACTTCGGCGAGCCTAGATCGACAGGGCAGGGCTCGCGGCGCCTCGGTGTGTCCGCGTGCAAAGCTGCACCCTTTCATCATGCTCACAGAACCAATACGAAGACAACGGAGAGAAAAGGAGGGTAGCGCGCAGCTGAGACGTGCACCGCCCGCAGCCAACAACGCTGCAGAACGACGTGCATGCAAGTGTGGTTGCGGGCGATCAGTACCGTGCTTTCACTGCCGTGCTCTTACAAGCTTGCGCGAACCACCCGCAGAGCCATGATCCTCTGGCGGTACCTCCGCCCGGACTAACTTCGCGCCGCCTGCCATTAGCCCGGGAGAGTTCCCAGGATCCCAGAGGATGCAATTGAGGCGAGTTTGTGGCTCGACCTGATCACCGCAAGGATGCATTCCAAAAAACCGTGGAGCGCTTCAATAAATCCACGGGAGCTTGCCAGGCGGCGTGCACCGACAAGCCACCCCGTACATCTCCTTGAGCCTCATCAACCATCCAGTCACGACTATATATCTCCCTATAGCGCCCGTTCTTATGGTTCATCATCTCCCCTCGTCGAATAGCAGCACTTGCTTCTACACAGTACACTTGACCACTCGCTAGTTGATGCGTCATTGACTTCCTACTCCATTAGCTCGGGACACTTTGACCCTTACTACTCGTTAACGCTCGCTAACCAAACAGCGCTCGATCCCTTTGAAACCTTATAGCCATTGCAGTAGTCTAGGTGAGTTCGTGAACTTTTATATAAGACAACAAATTTTCCGCCAGGCATCCCTCGCTTACATCTCTTGTTATAGCAGCACCCAAGAGTCTCACCATGACGAGCTTGCCCGGCTTCACCACCAACTTTCCTGCAGGATACCCAACACTCCAGGGAAGAGGAGGGCCATTCGCCGGCGCTGGGAGCACATCATCTGGTGGTTCACCGTCAGGCTCCAACAACGCAGCCAACACCCCACAATTCGACATTTTTGAGTGGCACCCAAGCTACCAGAGCTGCCAGCGCTACTTCCTGGACCACGCCCAACACGAAAATGGTGTCCAAGCCGTTGCCGCCCTTATCAACATATGTCTTCCATTCCAATGGACCACGAACCCCATCATGAACTCGTCAGGCCCTCTACCACACAGCTCTGGCCCCGCTGCTTACAATCTGCCGTGGCCGCGACAAGGCCCAGTCACCAACTCGCGAGGCCAGCCCGCGCCAGCCTGGGTGTCCTTGGTACCCTTCATACGACGACTGGTCATCACAGGCATGGACAAGGAGGGCATCATGCACGGCTTCTTTGGGGAAGATTGGAAGAAGGGTGTGGGACCTGTGCACGAGTGCGAGCGCCGCAACTACTTATTCACAGCTAAGAGTGTCGGGTGGGCTAAAGTCAAATGCCAGTACGACATGTCACCACATGAGTCGGTTCCCTTCCTGAAGCCGCTGCAGGACGTGCAGCTCGCAGAGATTGAAGGCGCTGAGAAGACCTGGAGTCAATGGCTGGCCATGGAAGATTGGATGGTGGGGCCTCGTGCGCCAGACGCCGAAGACCCGTTGCTAGACGCCCGTCGGCGCGCATCCTGAGCGTATGCATGGAGGAGTATGGCGTTTTGTAGCATTTCTTAGCAAACTTTGGGCGTATGTGCTACATGAGTTGCGCTTTCTGCCATCATCATGTTGAGGGAATCATGCAGGGCAGGGTACATGTAAGCGATATAGTAATTCACTGACGGGCATCACGATGGGCCGTCTTTTCTGCGATACGATCTTGCAAGCCGTCCCGTTCCTCTATCCACATTGTGGCGCACTTCGTTCTTCACAGTACGATCTCCGATCTCCTCAATTGTTCGGAGGATTTTACAAATGCTCGGCAGATCTTGACGGTAGTTGAGTGGGGTTTAGCTCATATCAACGCAACGCTCAGAAGGGACAGCATCTACAAAGTTCTGTGGACCTCCTGAGGGGCAATGTGAAGAAAATTCGCCCCCCGCTGTAGTATTCCGGTGCAGTGTAAAATACATTCGAGCATCCACTAAGACAGGGCTGATCGCTCCTGCCCGAACCATCTAGCGTGCCCGGACCCCTACATGTCGGCTAACCTTGCTTTTAGCGCAGCACCAGCCTCATTGTGTTCGTCCCTGCCAAGCTAACCGAGCGATCTGCAATGCCCATCTCAGTCTTCCCTCCACCCATCATTCCTCAATATTCTTTCCACACGCAAGTACCCCTTAGCGCCGGGCTCCACCCGCACTACACTCATGGATCATGGATTCTATGGTCAAAGAGTGGGCGCTCTTCCTTGACCGATGCATTCAACATCGGATTCAGCCTGATGTGTTCGATCGAGCAGGCGCGCAGTTGCACGCGAAGTCACCTCTCATCGGCCGGAAGATTGCTGGATTATTGTTGCGGCCACGGACTCCACATGCAACCAGTGTCGATCCCCGTGTCATAGTATTCCTCGAGCGATTACTGGCTTCGAAGAAAGTGAACGCATCGGATGTCCTCGCTGCCGCATTTCAGTATTCAAACGACAGACTACCAACAACTGGTGACGATTCGTCGTCAAAGGAGACTCAATGGCACAACCCTCCTGAATTGGAGGAGGTCGTCTTTCATCGTCTCTCGAAAAGTTTTCAAGCAGAAGAACGGCCCCTCAGTAGCACCGAGGGTCTATACACGCTGCTTGTTGTTACAAGATGGATGCAGGCCATGGTAACATCGCATACCAGCGATACGATGATCCAGGCCATGGCTGGCATTCAGCAGCAACCACAGCAGCAATCCATCAACGTACGAGAAGGTCTCGGTATGCTCGTAGTTGGCGTGGTAGAGAATACCAAGATACTTCAGATTTTGAATAACCCGAAGAGCAAAGGTATGTCAGCATACACCGGAGACCTGCATGATCCTTCCAAATGAGAACAGGAGCAAATACTTATGCTTCATCAGATCTGCGCAAAAGCTTCGCTCAATCACTGTCTACCTTTATCTCATTTCTATCACACAGTTCTATTGGCTCACAGAACTCATTACAGATCGCTGGTCGATTGGAGATTTCTCAAAAGCAGCACGACTTTCACGACAAACCTGCGACTGTGAACGGTGAGACCAACAGCGATACGGGACTTGAGGTTGCTGCTCTCCAGCTGGAAGCGGTCATGGACCTTCCCAATGTGAACACGAGGGCTGGGCTATTCATATTTGCCAATTCTTTGGTGAGTGCTACAATGTTCTAGTATGTCCGGAATTGACAGCAAGCAGCTAGTCGCACGACCACTTACAGACGACTTCATCATCGTCAACTACCTACACTCACGCTATAAAGTATGTCTCGGTGTCAATCTATTTCTCCTCTTCTAACCTGACAGATCGACCCACAAAGCATGGCAACAGATCTCATCACCGCGTCGTTCGATGTACTCGCCAACGCCATGTACCGGAGTGAGCCAAGCTCGACCATATTCTGCTTGAAATCAGTTCTAGTCAACAAGATACCCATTCTCCTTACTCAATTATCACCGTCGATATTCCCAATGACTCCGGAAATCTGCATCACGCAAGCGCTGGGCCACATAGACCCGAACGCTTTCCCGGCCTTCTCACAGGGCTTTGACGAGATGATGGGGAATAACAATTCACTGGCCGACGTACGGCAAGATTTCCTCAATGCTTGTGCGTTGCACAACTTGCTCACGACGGCCACAGTCGAGCGTTTACTGGGTGAAACGCCCATGCAAGGCCCGCCGGAAAACAAATATGACAAAAAGGCATTACTGGACCAGTGCAAAAACAATTTCGACAAGATCAGCATGTACATCGATGAGTTGGATAATCTCGATGGGAATGCTGGCGCTATCGTTGGTGCGCTTGTTGAGGTACGATGCTGAACTACATTTCGACCTGGAAGCTAATGGCGCACAGTTCATTGCACACCTTTGCGAAACGCAAATGACCATGTACCTTAAGCAGCTATCAGGATTGATCTTCAAGAAGTCTCAAGCGATGGACGTCATTCTCCAATTCACATCACCAGCAAGTATTCTTCGGCCGCTGTGCCAGTTCTTGGATGATTGGCACTACGACAGTGATCAAGGTCAGAAGCCACAATGAGGTTATTGTGCCAGAGACTGACTGATCAGGTGAATACCAACCTGTATACGACGAGTTTGGTGCAGTTCTGGTGCTCGCCATGGCCTTCATATATCGATACGATTTGACCTATCGCGACGTTGGCATTGATCCAGACTCTTTCGTAGCGCGACTGATTACAAAAGGGCAGCAGAGCATACTACCAGACGATATGACGGAAGAGCAGGGCAAGCATTTAGGAAGCTGGCTCAAAGGTCTTTACGACTCAGGGAACGAGGGGCTTAGCAACGACGTCTTCGCGTCCTGTCGCCCACAAGACTTTTACGTTATTGTGCCGACACTATTCCATCAGACGGTTCTGGCGCTTGCAAATGGAATCCTCCCGTTTGAGTCTGTTAAGGGAGGGCTGGAGTGTAAGCATAGTTCTCATCAACTCGAGGTTAACATCGCTCACGCATATATCAGATCTTATGGAGACGTTCCTTTTGCCATCCCTGATTGGCGGCCTAGTCTGGATGTCATCGTACGCACTCACACAGACGCACAACGATACTGATGCAATGATGCGCATCTTTCACGAGGTTCTACTCGCCGCACCTTCATCTGGCGATGCTCAAGCGATGCATTCGACCATCTTGTCTATGGTCACGAGTCGTGTCGAGAAGTGTTTGCGCACGATACAACGTCGCGATGCGAAGCGCGCCAACAACACCGAGCCGCTCTTGAATGCTCTGAAAGGTAGCTCCCGCTACGAGCGGTCAATGTACGCATCGATGAAGGAGCTGGAGCAATGGACAAATGCGCCACATAGCACGCTCGGCTCATCGCTACGACACGCCGTGCAGCAGCTATCTCAATGGGCGTCAACGGCATCTCTTCAGCCCAATCCGCCCAGCTACACGCATCGCCAAGTACATGCTTCGCTCAAGATGCTAGGCGCTCACAAGACCTTGCGAGCAATCGTGGACGAGGTCAAAGCACAGACTGAAGCTGGCAACGGCGCGGCTGCACTTGACATTGGTGTATCCATAATCTGCGCACCCATGATCGAAGATAGTCCCATACCCGTGGACTGGATTAGCAGTACCATACCTGCACCGCATCCGCCACGGACACGCATGAACCTCCGGGAGATGCTGAAGCACGACTTTGACAACGCAGCGAATCTCGTGACGACCGATCCGCTCGCAGCAGAGACAATCGTGCGTCTTCACCGCCGTGTCGAAGCACAACTCGCATCCATCGGCGAGACTGCACTGCATACGCAAAATCCCGTCATCAATCTCTCCAGCGTCAATGTGGCGGACATGCAATCTCAGTCTATATCCGACGACATCACGAAAGCCATGGACGACGCAGCAGCAGCCAGCATCGCCGACGACATTACCAATATGGACAACAAGGCGCTGCAACGCAGCATGGAAGAGCTGACCGGTGCCGAAGGCCTCGACTTATCAAGCATTGGCATGGGTACGGGAGATGCTGGGACTGGCGAGTTGGGCAATCTGCCGGAACTGGATCTGGGCGATATGGATGGGATGGGCATGGATATGAATATGGATATGGATATGATGACGGGTGGAGGTGTGGACGATGATTGGGGGTTGGATTTCAATGACATGTAGGACATGTTTGATGAGGCTAACAAAGAGTTTGAGGAACTGGGCTGAGGGCTGGCATAGAGATTGTGATGTTGTGTTGTTGCAAAGTTTGAACAGGGTGTTGGATATGGTGTTGGCAAGAACGGATCGCGAATACAATCAAAGGCTATTGAACATGGTACGCTGAGTATACAGATCTGGAGTAATTTCGTCATCTCAAAAGATGCTCCGAGTCCCAAATTCACCGACAGATCCATGTACCTCGGCTACGCCGCTAGTCCAGAACTAGATGGCGGGGTGTACACTGCAGTCATACAGCCGGCAGCCCCACATCTGCAGCACTGTAAGCAACATATAACAAATTCTCTCCCTTTGATCCTTTCTACTCCCCTCTTTCTGTTGGAGCTTCAAGATCCCCTCGTTTGACTTGGATAACCCAGATCGACGGTTTCGACATACCAAGATGCCGTATGAGCTCAAGGGACGTAATGTGCTGGTGACGGGGGGCTCAGCGTAAGCTACATGATACAATTACCTCTCCGATCCCATGTCTTTCCGTAGTTCATCGTACCATTCCCATGGCGTCCTTCTCTGCTGTTACTTGTTCTTCACTTTTCAGTCCGTTGAATGACGATCGATGATCACGCTGATATGACAACAGCGGTCTCGGCGCCCTGCTCAGCACAACATTCGCCAGCCACGGCTGCAACATTGCCATTAATTACTTCAACCGCATCGAGCCTGCGCAGGCTGTTGCGAAAGAATGCGAGAGCCATGGTGTCAAGGCTGTTGTGATTAAGGCTGTAAGTCGGATCGTCCCAGTGCATTTTGAGATATTGTTTTTGGGGTTGGATTGGGGAAAGCGAATGTGAGCGGTGCTGATAATGGTGTGGTAGGATATGACGAACTGCGATGAAGCGAGACGCGCGGTCAAGGAGACGGTGGAGGGATTGGGTGGATTGGATATTGTTCTGGCTAATGCGGTACGTATGTCTTTTCCTTTTCCTACCACTCCCACTCCCACTCCCACTCCCGCTCCCTCCACCCGGCTTCTTACGTTGACACGACTACAGGGCTGGACAAAATTCAGCGAGTGGAAAGATTTGAATTCAATGAGTGAGGAGGAGTGGGATAGGGTTCGTCGCCTCTGATCTATTTGTGTAGTAAGTGCTCGTCACTAACAGGACGATTAGTGCTGGAACGCAAACGTCAAAGGCCCTAAAGCACTCCTTACAGAAGCGCAAGAGATCTTCAATAATAATCCTGATGGTGGACACATGATCACTACGGGATCAATAGCTGTGAGTTCCTCCCTTTGACTTTTCTCGATTCTCCAGTTCTCCATTGCCAGTACCTCTACCTTCTCACCCACATCCCTTGCTCTGCTTCGATTGCAGCTAATGCTAATGTACGCTAGGGTGTCAGCCAAGGTGGATCCAGCATGCCATACGCCGTCACCAAAGCTGCTCAACTGCAGCTCGTGAAGTGTCTCGCTGTCTCCGTCGGGCCGAAAATTCGCGTCAACACGGTCCTGCCAGGCTTGTTGTTGACGGAGTGGGTGTGTTATTTTCGATTCTCCTGATTCCTTTGCCTAGTCCTCGATAGGGATGCTGGTGAATCTTGCTGATGTCTATCAGGGCCTCAAGTACTCGGAAGAGCGCATCCAGCAGGTCAAGAACGCGGCTGCACTGAAGCATGAGACGTTCTTGGACGATTGTGTGGATGCGTTTGTCATGCTGGCGAAAAATACGAGCATGACGGGTATGCGGATACAGGTCGATGCTGGGCTGAATGTCCAGGGTGCTTGAAGTGGACTTTGAAGCTTTATTGTGTGATCGGTAGGGGAGCATGAGCTTGGCGACGCACATGAGGTCGACCGAGTGGCTGTGGGTTATCGTGAGAGCGTATAGCAGCCCAGTGGGGCTGCTATACTCCAAAGGTATTTTCGGTGTATGCTCAGGCTCATGTCATGCTTCAATCCTCTTCAACACGATCCGTCTCTTCCAATGCCCTGACCACCTCTTCCATCTCCTTCGGACTCGTGATGCCCCACACACCACCACCCTTGACCGCGCCCTTCATGCCCACCTCTTTCCCGACCAAATTCCTCCCAACCTTGCCAGGCCCAATGCCCACATACCGCCTTACCTTCTCCACCTCATGCAGGTACTTGACGCTCTTCCACCACTGCACCGTCTCGACACAACTCCTTGCCAACAAGTCTTTCAGCTGCTCTTTGCTCTCAATCGGCTTGCCACTAACGTTCGAAATACACGGTATCAGCCCCGGCCATGTGATGATGTCGCCCCCATTCTCCTTCTCTTTGTACAGTATCCTCTTCATCGTCTCCTGCGCCGGCTTCATAAGCGCACTATGAAACGGACTATCGCTCTTGAGCCGCACATGCCGCGGATCATGTCCACCAAACTGTCTTAGATTCGTCAACAGAGTAATTATCCGCGCAATGCTCCCGCTCAGCACAATCTGGTTCTTGGAATTGATGTTCGCTAGCGCAACCTGCTGGACCGCAGGAAGATCGTCGGACGAGTCGTTTTTGGATCCTGGGCCGCTGATTTCGAGAAACTCGCGCACGCCGCTGACGAGCGATTGCATGTGTGCTTCGGATTCGCAGACGAGCGCGACCATGCCGAATTCGCTGCCTTCTTGCTCCACGGCATCGGCGGAGCATTTAGACATGACTTCCGCTCTCCGCCGTACCAATTTCAGAGCGTCGGTGAAGGTCAGATATCCACCTGCTACCAGCGCGGCAAATTCGCCCAGCGAGTGTCCCAATGTGATGTCTACACGCTCGGGCGTCATGAAGCCGAATTCGTGCTCCATGACGCGCAGGATCATGATGGAGGTGGCCATGATGGCGGGCTGGGCGTTCTCGGTGCGCGTGAGCTCCGCGTTGGTGCCGGATTCGATGATGGATGTGAGGGGGACGTTGAGGGTGGCGTCGATTTCTTCGAGAATGGGCTTGCAGGTGCGTGGGAAGGCTTCGAGCCAGGGCGTGCACATGCCGACTCGTTGGACGCCTTGGCCTGGGACTCGTTAGCATGACTGACGTATGGTGTGAATTGAAGCAAAGGGTATGGTACCAGGAAAGAAGATGGCCGTCTTTGGCCGCTTTGCAGGCGCATCCTGTGTGCTCAGCCATCTCCGGGCGGTTCTACTACCATCTCGCAGCCCACGACAGCGTGTCTGTCTTTGTGCGATGCGCGGAATCATGTTCGATATTGGTGATTAAGGACCAGACATGGTGATGTCGAAAGATGACAATTAGCGAGGCATGACAGGAGATTCGCGACTTTTGCGGGGATGCGGAGGTGTGACAGCGCGGGGGTCAGCGAGGCTGATTGCTTTTGGAGCTTGGGCCTGCGTAGCATGAGTCGCGACCCGGCCGAGGTCTTGGTTTTCCGCGCCCGAGATCCACGGAGTAATTGTCACCGACAGAGGAGCAAAACTATCTCACGGGAAAAATGCCATACTTTATGTCTTTGTCCTCTAAAGGAAGCTTGCTACCGGTAGCGACGAGTCGACATCCTGGTCGACTCATGGGTCGTTCGCTGTGGATGATTATCTGGACTATTGTAAAAGGGACTAACCCTGGCGCTCCCAAAAACGACTTCGCATCATACCCAGCAGACGACCGGAAGCTACCTTGGTAGCTCTCAGCTGGCGTTGGCGTTCGCATCTGTTCCTCTTGCGGTCTTGATCTCCGGCGTTGTAGTTGCAGCTCCGCCAAGTTGGAGGGACAGGCGTTCTTCTCCGCCGCGATGGGATGGCTATGATAGCTGCAGAGATCCATCGTCTGTGGAGCAGAGCTCGAACGTCTGGAATATTGGTTTCTGATCATGACATCGATGAGGAAACGTTTTGGCAGGTCCTCTCGCCAAGCCTTCTCATCGTCATCATCCATATCAGGATCCCAGTATATCAGGTGAGCGTCAACCATGAAGTCTTGCATGCGCGGAATGTTGAGATTCTCAAACGCGTATATGACGTGTTCGTAAGATGGAGCTTGCCGTCCGTTCAATTCCACATATGCGTTGTGCGCGTCGGCGACAAACAGCGGTGCGGAATAGCGTGCACCAAAGTCACAAGCGTGGAGTAGACAGAGCTCAATTTCCTCCATGCAGTCGCGGCCGTAATGAGCTGTTGGGTCCACGAGACGGATGAGATCGGAGTGGCGATGTGGGATTTTCTGGAGATACAGCCATCTGCAGAAAATGGTGAAGACAAACGTCTGCTCGTGCCGTAAGATGATACAATTGCCATTGCGAACCTCAGCGATTGAGTCGTCAAAGCCTTCTGAAAAAGCCGTGTCGAACCACTTGGCGTGGTGTCGGAGAAGCCCTTTATGAACTTCAAAGACCATCTCCCTCTCACCGACCAGCATCTTCAGGACGGGTGTGGTCAAGAAGGCTAGTGATTTCTCGCCGTACAAAGGTCAGCTGAGCGCCATGCAACTTGGAAACATAATCTTCGTACCTGTCCGTCAGTCTCCTACAATGAGCTGACATAATTGCGGGTGTATGAAGTTCAACAACAGAAGATGCGATGCTGTAATGATGGACGAGTGTCGAGTAAGGATAGGGAACTGTTTGGTTTGCAACAGTGAGTGTGGTGTAAATCCGCGATGCTATAGCAATGGCTAGCGATTAGCAACGACACTTGTGTAGCTGCCTCGTGCTTTCAACATCTTCAAGATGGGCATGCACAGTGCCCTCAACTGCAATCGCAACTCATCAACTCAGCTTGGAAGAGCAGCCGCTCTTGCATCGGCAACAGAAAGTGCTCCTTCCATGCTCCTTCAGAAGACCGTCGTCCACTCTCTCAACAACTCGTCGACTTCGTCTCTCGCACCAAAGTCTGCCATCCAAATGTCTAGACCACTTCGCTCATCGAACAAAAGCCCTCTTGTCATAGGCTCATGCCCATTCAGAAGGTCCACTCGCGCACCTGGTAGTCGAATTGTCATGCTCGTCGCATCGTCGGGGCCATCAGTATCAGTGTCCTCACTGCTATCTCCGCCTGCCAGACCTGACATCATTTCCTGGTACAACGGATCATCTTCATCATCTGCAGTGACAGCGGTTGTTGGATCGTGCAGGTTCTGACGTTTCGGGCCAATGTCCATAGGTTCAACGTCCACATCAACATCATCATCCCCGGCTTCACAGTCCTCTTCAGTTCCTTCAGCATCTTCAGCACTACCTCCGGTGTTCTCGAAGTCACCAAAGTCGATGACATCTTCTGGCGAATGGCGTTCATTTGCTATGCGGTTCTTTGCTGGCATGAACTTGTGCAAACTAGGTAAGCTTCGAATACCGTTGATGGCAAGCGATGTTGATCCATAGAAAGGCGATTTGGGAGATTCGTCGCCCAGGCCGAGGGTCTGACCTAAGCCGAGCGAAGGTAGTAAAGTACGATTCGGCAGCTGTGGTTGCCGGGCATCAGAAAGCTGGTTCCTACTATTAACAGACAAGACTCCTTCATTATGTTCAGTTTGGGGGACCAAAGGCGCATGATTTGTTGACGATGGCGTGCGTTGAGCAAGTTGAGGTGATGTGGTTTTGTCGGAACGGTTGCGCAACGCGGAATATTGTTCGTCCTCCCCGTCAGACATGTATGCGTCCTCAAAGCTCCATGAGCTCGGATCTTCAATGTCTGCTCGAGATGGTAGCTGTGCTGACACGTCTTGCTCTGCCGTGTTCTCATCAGTACGATCAAGTTTGACGTCCGCTGTGTGAGTCTCCTTGGGCACAAGACCTGCATGTGTTAGCGATTACGTAACGCTATGATGGATTCAAGCGCACTTACCGGCAATTTCTAACCATTCAGGCCGAAGTGACGAAGTGGTGTCGGCGATTTGGGACGCTTTGAAACTTAGTGGCTGAGCTCTCCTGTCCCTATCAACGCGCCCGAGTCCTCCGCTCGTGTTTCGTGCCGCATTGATCGTTGGTCGTATTTTAACGACTTTCATAGCGATCTCAGGCCTATTCGTGTTGGTCGACACTGATAGAGATGCAACCCCATTGACAACAGTCTTGGTCTCGGATCCGCTTGGTCTATTGAGAGTACCTCCGGAATGCTGCCTCTTTGGCGTTCTGATACCCTCGATCGTGTCAGCCTCTGTTATCCTCAGCCGGTCAAAGGTTAGGGATTTCGGAATAGGTGGGCCCTGCATATCTCCAGCATCCCGCTCCGGAGACAGACTTTTCGGGAGTGGCACAGACGCTGCATTGACGTTCTCAACAGATGGAGAACTAGATGCTATAGATTGTGCAATGTGCAACTGAGGTATACCAACACCTGGCCCAAATGAGTCACCACTTGGCATGTTTGTAGCCGAGGCCATTGGTTGTGTATCATTGTGTGGTCCTGTAGGTAGCGGAGGCCTGGGAGATACGTCTTTTGGCAGATCGATTCTGAATGTAGCACTGTTTGCGTCGGAATTTAGTTGCTGGTCAAACTTGCTGAGAAGAAGCGCCATTTGCTGATTGATGCGATCTTCATGTGAAATTTGTCTTTCTGAGGATACAGGTGGCGGTGCCTGTGAAAGATATGATGGTGTCTTTCTGGTGTTGGTGTGTGAAGGAAACGAGACTGGCGGTGGCGCATGCACTGGTGCGCTTGATTGTCGTGCGCAAGGTTGTTGGACCGATGTGTTGATCTGAGGTGGATTTGGCTGAGCAATACTGGCACGACGGGTGCTGTTTGACCGCCCCAACACTGGAAGTGAGTCTGTTGAGGATATGCTTCCTCGACGTGGTACTGAGTCGTGGCGGGCAAGCCCTGATGCATTGCTTGACACCCCACTAGCACGAGGATTGTAGTAGCTCGTGTCTTGTTGCTGTTTTAGCAGTTCCGCTGTTCTCTCTTGGGTCTCACGAGCTTGCGCTGCAAGACTCTCGCCTTGCTTCTGGCCAAAATCGGCAGCCAGAAGTCGCCGGTGTACCTCCGCGGCTTCATAGCCCGCGCCCACTGCTGTCGTGTGCGGGTCACTACGTGGAGATGGTCGCTGCTTCCCCATATCGCGTTCGAGTCCTGCGGGTGGGTTGCTAGGTAAAGGTTCCGGGTTTCCAGCAGAACTTTTTCGCTTGGAGCCAATAAGATTCTTGAATCTCTTATTCATTGCTAAGGTGATTTGCGCCTTCTCTCCTGCATCGATTTCTTCAGCCTCTGGCATCGTTTTTGCGTTCTTTAAAAGACTGACAGCGCCGGGAGGAGCTGCAGGCTCTTCTTTCGCTTCGGACGGCTGCGGTTGTGGGCGTCTGACACGTCGAGACCGCGATTGAGCGGGTGGATTAGACGGGAGCTTTCTCTTCTCATCAACAACTTTGGAAGCTGCTTGCACATCCACCGGGATCTGTACATCTTGCCCTTGTAGACTTAGATCGTGCATTAGCTCAATGCTGCTCCCGCCTAAGGATGCCTTCGTAGGTAAGGCGGGGCTACTCCAGGGAAGGGTATCATCCTGGAAGAACAGCTCCCGTAGAGAGGTGGCTTCTTGGCTCGACTGGGCTACCAAGGAAGGAGATCGTGATCTGTACTTCTTCTTGCGCGCGAAGGCATACTCCTTCTTCCCGCGGCGATCGACTTCTTCAGCCTCATTGACCTTTTCATTTTCCTCCTTGTCATTGCGTTCGCTTGCAGCCGAAGCTGGTCCTACATATCGATGATGATCGTACCGCGGCTCTGAACTATGCCGGCTCTCACGCCTATGTTCGCGCTCCCTAAACATATACTCGCTGCACACGGTACTCAAGCTCCTACTACTTGTTATGCTTGAGTGCGGTGAGACCTGGATGTCTCTGCTGGCTGGCAGGCTGGCGAGCTCATTCTCGAGCTCTGAGTCAGCGAGCGACATGACTGAGCGATATCCAGGTAAAGGTGAGCAGTTACTTCTACGGTATCTACTACTTTTCGCATTGTCAGGGGAGCGTCCGCACTCATCACTGTTTGGAATGATGTATGAGCCAGACGATGCAGAATACTCGGTAGGCGATTTGTGGATGTCCTCAAATGACGACTGGTTCCTGTAATGTCGCCGGTGCTGGGAGATGTCATCAAGATCGACGGCGGTCGCAGGATCGATGTACGCCTTGTCGCTCCTATGCGTTAAAAGATGGCTCCCGATTGGCTGGAGCCTGCCCACCTCGACGGGTTTGTACTGCATACGGCTGTCATAATTGGGGCTGACGTGACTCGCAGTAGGGACAGAAGCTCCAATGTGTGCTTGTGCAGATTCGGTGCGGTCGCCAAGTATCGTATGGACTGAAATGGGGCGTCGAATTGGACGGATCTCGTGCCCTTGGTGTCGCTTTTGTGGTCTTCCGACTATTGTCGTTGGGTCTTTTGGGGGTTTCCTCACAATGGTTCTGGGTTGTTTTGTGCCACTCGATGACCGAATTCGCCTCTCTGGTACGATCATCGCCTGTATCCGGTCATTTTGGAAACCGAACTGAGCTAGGCGTTCGCGCATCGTCTGCTCGAGCTTTTCTTCTTGTTCGAGTCGCAACTTTTCCTTCTCTTCTGCTCGAGCTTTCTTCACAGCGTCCTGTATTGCTTGCTTGAAATCGGCCTCCGTCAGAGCTTCCTGGCGTGAAACAGTGTCTTGCAGAGTGCTTCCAGTCGTGGTCTTTTTGATTATTGTTGCGACCTCATTAGACTTTGTATGCAGTTGCAGGTTTGCATTATGGCTTGCACAAGCCTCGGACTCTGAACCCCGTGCACCTCCGAAAAGAACGCTGTCGAGATGACTACGAGCGCGGAAGTACGAGCCTATGAGACTCTGATGATGTTCCGAATGATCATCTCCATCCACCTGTTTCGTGAGAGCTTGCTGCAGCGTCTCGATATCTTCTAGTAAGCTTTTGATATGCTCAACGCAAGTCTCTAGGGTGGATAGGTCGATGGTAGAGCCGATGGCCATGGAGGCTAGAGTAAGACTGCTGTCAGGCATGGAATCATCGTTTCCCTTGTCTGCCGCATCTGATTCGTCGCCACTGATGGTGTCGCCACCCAGACTGAACCTCCTCAGCGACTCCTCGTACTTTTTGGTGGATTTCTTCTTCAGCTCGATGAGCTCCTGAATCTGAGCCTTTTGCTTCGCTTCGGCCTCGCGGTCGAGCTGCTTGGCTGCGACTTGGTGCGCGACTGTAAGTACCTGCATTAAAAGCTGCAATGTGCTCTTGAGCTTCTCGATGTGATTCCGCAGGAGCTCGATCTTGTTATCGCGGAAGGGGAGCATCAATCGACCCAGCGTATTTTTCTTGCTCTTTTTGAGCGTCGCGTCGACTTCGGCAAACACTGTTGAGCACTCCTTCATAGTCTCATTTGCCATCTTCATCGCCTTCTCGGACATCAAAGTCGAGGTTTCGTCGTTCTTAAATACATCGCCCAACTCGTCGATGATGAAGCTAGTCAACTGAATCTCTTTTGCGATCAGCTTGATCCTGGCGTCAGCTGTTGCAACTCCATCGGCATATTGGTAGAGCGTCTGAGATAGTTTAAGCCCAGCGCCCGCAACTTGTATGACGCTTGCGATGAGGCCGACCGTCTCTGCCATAGCTGTCGTTGTCGATCATCAAGCGGCGCCAGTGAGTTTGAGTCGGCAAAAGGCAAAAGAAGAAGCGCATACGGTTGCGAGAGGGCTCACGATGCGAATTATGGCATCGTGGCCGCAGTCAGCCTGCAGCGGCGCAGACCTGTAGATTGAGGCTGAGTGTCGCACATGGTCCTGGGGGCACCAGGGCGTGCAATAATTCGTGCGCAGTGCTCACCAAACCCATCGCAAAGATACACGGTTGGCATCCCTGGTATTACATCAATAACTTTGTCTATGAACTTCGTCTTTGATACAATCCCCTGAAGACAGCCAGGCCTCCACTTAACAGTGAAATATCTCTGACGATTCGGATTTGAGAGCACCTGGGTTATTGCATCACCTGGTGAGGGCCATTCTGCCTGCATACTGTGTCCGCGGCGGCTTGTTCCAATGCGCGTCTTTGAAAGACACGGCAGAGTTGTTATCGGCTTTAACGTACATTTGCATGCCGCTGAACGTCTCGATTTGGCATGCGAATGTGGTTAAGCTAGCTGACGGGGTTTCGAGCCACCCCCGGTTCCAAGCCACGCACCGGAATTGAGCCATCCAACTGAATTTCATGATTGTTCTCTCAACGTAGTTACAATTGCCACTCTGTACACATAGACTGAAGCGTTTGAGCTGCTGTTTCAGCTGCCACTCTCTCTGCTGCCCGTTCCTTAGCGTCAGTATCCCGTTGTGCCTCAAGAAGTTGTGAGGCTCGTACGGCAACCATGATTGTATCTATGTCTGCAAAGCGTTGATTCGGATTCACACGGACTTTCTTCCGTGGCTGTTGAGGCTTTAGAGCCTCAAGTTGACTATGTAATCTTTTATTGTGTGTTTCAAACTCTGCTGCCCGTGTATTTGCTGCCGCAAGT